>WTSP01008434.1:0-52243 GCA_025331215.1 Actenoides lindsayi
AAGAATTTTTTCCTAGTGTCTAGTCTAAACCTACCTTGTTTCAGCTTTAGGCCATTCCCTCTGGTTCT
Organism: Actenoides lindsayi; assembly: GCA_025331215.1. NCBI lineage: Eukaryota > Metazoa > Chordata > Aves > Coraciiformes > Alcedinidae > Actenoides > Actenoides lindsayi. The sequence continues at coordinate 69 of WTSP01008434.1, forward strand.
GTCACTAATGACCTGAGAGAAGAGCCCAGCACCAGCCTCTCTACAGTGTCCTTTCAGGTCATTGTAGAGATTGATGAGGTCTCCCCTCAGTCTCCTCTTCCTCAAACTAAACAGACCCAGCTCCTTCAAACAGTCTTCATACGATCTCTTCTCCAGTCCCTTGACCAGCTTCGATGCCTCCTCTGCACCCGCTCCAGCACCTCGAGATCTCTCTTGTCCTGAGGTGCCCAAAACTGGACACAGCATTTGAGGTGAGGCCTCACCAGTACAGGGGGACAATCACCTCCCTGCTTCTGCTGGTCACACTATTTCTGATCCAGGCCAGGATGCCGTTGGCCTTTGCCACCTGGGCACACTGCTGACTCATATTCATTTGCTCATCAATTAGAACCCCCAGACAGCTCTCCAACCACACTGCCCCAAGCCTGTAGCTTTGCATGGGGTTGCTGTGGCCCAAGTGCAGGACCTGGCACTTGACCTTGTTGAAACTCATACCATTAACAGTGGCCCTGAGAAGCTTCCTTCAAAATCCCTTTCAGGATAAGAATTTTTCAACTAAAGTGACTAAATCTAGGCTTGAAAAACTATACTTGGCTACTTCAGAAGCTGTCTGATCCTCTTGGAAGCTGCAGATCACTCTGAGGGTGATAAAAGCTGCAGTTTGTAGAAAACTTGAAATATTCTAGTAAGATTGAGGAAACAAGGTTTAATTCGCATTGGTAGTATGTATCATTTTCACAGCTTGTGTTGTCACTCCAACACCCTTTCTAAAGCCAAACAAGTCAGCCTTGCACTCATTTGCTCTAGTTCTGCTTTCCTCACTGTTTCACTTCAAACAGTATCAGTCTGCAAGTAGTGCAGGGAAATCTCAGATATGGGAAGACTCATTATGGAGGGCTGAAATGGAGAAAATACCTCTTTGAGAGGTTATCTGGAGCTCTGAGCAGGGAGATAAAGGCAACCGAATCTCCCAACTCTTACTAACATCAGCAATGACTGTGCACAGTCACAAAATCAGAACCTAAGCTGTTATCTTTGCACTGCACTGAGCACCTCCAGCAAATATGGAAAACTTTTGTTTGGTGTTCCCTAAGGTGGAGTCTTGCATGGCATAATGTCAGAGCATGCTGGCCCTCATCAGACCTTGTGCTGGGTGTCCTGTGGGCTTGTGCCACTCATCAGGAAGAGGTGTTTCTTAGGAGTGCTTCTTAGTTTTTCTGATCTGCTCAGCCACACTCTACCCATTCAGCTTGCAAGGGGAGGTACCTGTGCAAGCTGGAACTGCTGTGGATAAGACAAATGGAACTGTCAGATTATCAACCTGATTAATACTGGCTGAATATCTGCTTAGGAGTAAGAACAAAAACAGTTGGCAATGCAAATGCTTGCTTCTGAGAGGAAGCTGTTGTCAAAAAACCAAGACATGTAATTCAGTGTTAATAAGTTAAAATTGAGAAGTTTGGGGTTCCCCTCCCTTTTTTTATTTATTTTTTTTTTAAGGTAATTCAGAATTGGAATTTCGCATCTGCTGTGGTGGGTAAGATCCTAAGATACCACAAGCTCCTATTGTTTTCATTTTTACAGTGTGTGTGTTGTGCTCTTCCCTGCCCTAATATAGTGCATTATTCCAACATGGGTGTTTGCTTTGGCTAGTCTCGTGTAACATTGATTTGGAGGGGAACAGCCAAGTTCCTTGTATTTGGTAGACAATCTCTCTCTTAATGGGATACTTAGTTCTTCATTAAGTACTTGGAATCTTTACAGTTATAGTAGTTAACTCATCCTCTCATCTTATTGGTATATTCATGTCATCAAGTAATATTTCTTCTGTCTTTAGGAAGGCCAGGCAATTCACTTATCTCTTCTATGTCAAGCTTTTTAACAGAAAACATAACCAAAATTTCACTTGGTAGAAAGAGAAACTACTAGGTTACAAAAGAAAACTCCTTGAAAATGGGATTATCTGCAATGAGTTATTTAAAAACTTGTGGATCTTACTGTATTCTACTAAGGTATGTTTATCTTTGGCAGCTTAAGGGTTTGAAAATATCAAAAAGAGTAAAGCAAAAATGGCACACAGCTGAGGAATGACAAGATTCTTGCCTTATGAAGCAGGAATGATCGTAAGAGGGAATAGAGGTATCGCTGCTAGTAAACATGAGAAGGTTTTACTTTTATGTTTGTAAAAACTGCTGTTTATAGAGAAATGCTGAGGAATATTGTATAGGAAGTTCAGAGCTCAGTGGGTATGTGTGTTGCTACCTTCCCTTGCTAAATTACATTTTCATAGGAAGATCTAGAAAATGTTGATTAAAATACATTAATAGTTTAATATTACAGTGCCCACTCTGTCAGATTTATCTTTCTGTTAGATTGGAACAACACAACTGGTTCCGGCTCTCATACCTTCCAAGTTGCTGTTTATAATTTTCTACCACTCCATTGGTATTTCATTAAATGGGAGACTGTAGCTATACATTTTTTAAGACCTCTGTTACTTTTGTACCTTTAGAGTAGCAAGAGTTGGTCATTCTGCCTATGGAATGATCCAGACTTCAGTTTGCTCTTGGGCTGTGGCCCCTGTTTGTAATGCCTATTGGTCTCCCTACCAGCTTCTCTAGTTCTTTGTCTCTATGGTATATGGTATCTTTTAAGCTGCTGGTAGGTGTACCCACCTGATTTGAAAGAGAATCAAAATTAAGGTTTGGGGTTGGCTTTCCACTACCCTTTTTTTCCTTCCCACTATGACAATCCCCCTACCTTTTGTGTCTAGCTATAGAGCTAGACTGTAGCAGACTGCAGAATCATAAAACTAGAAAAGCATAACAGTATGATCTTGGAGAATTCAGGTTTTCTGAAAGAGCAAGGCGGATTAAAAAGATGTGGAGATAAATCTGTCTGTTCCTGTTATGTCTTTATAGTGTTTGTCCTTTGCATTTTATTCCCTGGTTGCTTTATCTTGGGATACAGGATTTGTGTTCAAACACATAGAATCATAGAATGGTTTGTGTTGCAAAGGACCTTTAAAGGTCATCTTGTCCAATCTCTCTGCAGTGATCAGGGACATCTTTAACTAGAACAGGCTGCTCAGAGCATTATCTAATCTGACCTGGAATGTTTCCAGGGATGGGGCATTGACCATCTCTCTGGGCAACCTGTACCAGTGTTTCACCACCCTCATTGTGAAAAATCTCTTCCTTATCTAGTTGAAATCATGTAGCCACTAAAAAAAAAGGCAACTGTCTCCTTCCTTACCCTGTGCTCCTTGGCACAGGTTCCTGCTACTTCCCTTATCTTAGAGCTCATGGTCCCGTTCCCATGCAGTAGTAAATTCATTTATTGAAAAGTTTTCTTTGAAGGGAAAATGAAAAGCCATTATCAGTGGGCTGAGCTCCTAGACTGTACAGGCATGTGAAAGCAAAAAGTCTGTAGGTATGTTAAGAAATTTAACTATCTAATTCTTGAAATCACTGTATTTCTTCCCTGTTTCCCCTGTGGGTACATATGAAAAGCTGCCTTCCTGCCCTTCCCAGACGTTGTCACCAGTTTGCACTGTGTGATTCTTAAGCAGCAAAAAGAGCAGGTGTAAATATGCTTGGGCAGTCAAGAAGGTCATGCTTATTGTGTATTGGGGTTTGGGTTTGTTTGGTTTGTTTTTTAATCTTAAATCCCAACTTTTATCATGACTGAATAAATGTTTGCAGTTAGAATTGTGGTTCGGCTGAGAAAATATTCATTAATGTAGAAGAGTTTGCCGTACATAATTTAAAGATCTATCCTACTATACAAGTGCATCTACTACTGCTGGTTACCAGTGAACTGCAGAGTAGAAGGATTGACGCTTGTTACTGGTGGTGTGCAGTAAGGGTATGGTGTTTCTGCAAATCAGACTTGCCAAGAAATAATTACAGTGATTGGGCAGGAATTGAACTGGTAACCAATATTCCATTTGAGTGTTTTGCATCCTTTATGCAGAGCAAATTGTCTTGCTGCAGACTGAATCTGAAAAGCAATGGCTGCTGCAGCCTGAGATGTGACTTGGAAGTAGGTGCAGACTATGATTCAAAATAGTGTTCTGTGAATGCAGGATTACTATTCATTGTGTTTTCTTATTTTGAACTCAATGGGGGAATGTCAAGCGTCGATGAATATAAATACGGTGAAGTTCCATAACATCTGCTACTAATTTCTTCCAGATGAAATTGGTAATTATGATGAATATTTTTGTTGATTATGCTGATTTATTGGCCTAAATGCATTCACTTGCAGACTGAATATCTAATTGAAAACACATGATTGTATCACAGAATTGTTGTCTTAGTGCTCACTTAAATGTTTGTTTTCATCTGGAGGGTTTATGGTTTACTATTTTAGAGGGGGGGAAAAAAAGAACATCTTGTAATGAAATCGGGCTTTGTTAATGCATTAAATAAAGAGAATGGTTAGAATGCCTCTGTGTGGTTAGATTTTAGGACTGGATTATACTGCTCAACTATATTTGGTACAATAACCTTGTAAATTAAATATTTTCACTTAATATAATGTATTAAATAACACAGCAATATTGCCTCTTCTTACAAGTAATGTTAATAACGTGACAATGTGGATGTATCTGTTAATAAAAATGTACGTTTCAGAATAAAATTATGAATTGGATAAGAGCAGCAGGAGTGTGACACAGAAATTTTGCTATCTAGAGACCATTAATATTAGAAGTTTTCATGAAGCAGCTTGTATACAGCAAAGCTGGTAGGTGCAACTTGTAGAGTTATTCACATTGTGTGCTTGGAAAAGGTAGGCAAGAAAAGAGAAAGGCAAACAGACCAGGACCTTGGCATAACACTTTGTGTAATGGCTCCCTCGTTATATTTTTCAAATTGATATTAAGCTGGACTCAGTATAAAACCTTCTATACAGAGCTTTCTATATGCAGAACTGATCTGGTCTAAACCAATGATTTGTGCTTTTTTTTTTTTTTTAATACTGAAAATGTCATGCATTTTCCCGTTTTCCTATGTTATCTAGGAGCAATTCCTTGGATGATCTTGTATCTTTATTCAAATGTATGAAATAGTTGTTTACACTGAGGACCAGAAGTGTTCCATATTTCATCTAGCCTAGTTTGCAAAAGTAAACAGAAATATTGTAGCATGCTTCTTTCATATTTCATTGTTTTCTTGTGGTAACATCTCTTAGTTTAAAAACCAAGTAAAATACATTTGTGAAAATACCTGTGAGTTCCTACTGCTAGCTATTAGATAACTACTTTAAAAAGTGACTCAGCCAGATTTAGACTTGATGGGAGTCGTATAAAAGTAAAATGACTTAATAAAAGACATTCACTAAAGTACTTCTGACTGGCATTTAAACCTTGATGTGTTGTAGCCTTTTCACATATTGGCTAATGTAAGCAAGAGATCTATATGAGTTGTTACTATTGAGAGGACTCAGTTGCCCAGATACTTAAATTCTTGTTGCTTAGCAGTGTTCTCAGCTACTCTGTACTGCCCTGGAGATGGTGCTTTCTTACATTCTGTATCTTCAATGAAAATAGCTGGGGTTTCTTCTCATGACATGCAAGTGAAACTAAAACCTTGTAGCTTCCAGGACTGTGAACTGTAGTTGGAAATCTGAAGTTTAAGGGTTAAAAGAATGCTAAAATACAGATGGCCACATTTTTGTGACTTGGATGCTTTGAAATTATTTACTGCATAATGAATTTCTGTGCCAAGATGCCACGGAGCACAAGTGGTTAACAATGGTCAGTAAGCAAAGTCATTAGACAACACACATAATCAAAGAAGGAAGAAATAAGATCATTACTACAAATCAACAAAGCTTAGGTAACTTTTCTGAGGACAGTCAATTTAGAAACTTACAGTACAGCAGATGAAGAACTTCTGGATTTTTTTGAGGCTTCTTTATTTAAAGCCAAATGCTGGGTCAGTGCATTTGGAAGGTTGCTCTTCTGAAATACTCAGACTTTGTAGACTGGACTAGAATCTGAATTTAACATTTCAAATGATCTTGTCTTTGCTCTTCTGGACTGTAGCAGCTTGAGGCAGTCTGACATCTCTCTTTTTGTTTCTCTGAACATCATTCAGTATCACTAAACATATTTACCTCTAGCTGTTGCATAAAGTCTTTTGGTTTTCCCGCATGCCTGAATAATGTTTTGCACTGTCAACTAATTCACTGTGCATGGGAGTTTGTGTGTCTGTATTTGTGGAGCTCTGGAGGGGACAAAACCCCAACTTCTCATGAGTTGCATCCTTGCCTTGCACAGAGCTGGGTCTTGCTGCTGGTTGTGGTACTTGAGTACACCTGTACTTGGAACCCTTGATTAGATATGACTTAATAAGCACTTCTGAGTTGTGCAGTTAAGTTCTGTAGTCCTTGTTTTACATGTGACAGTCTGGGCATCATGTTATTAAGGGATATATTGTAGTATTAAAGGATGCATCTCCTCACCAAGATGGTAGGAAAAAGGAGATTCTTTTATGGCTCTCTTAAATATTGAATCACAATATCCCGCAATAAATATTTTGAACTTTTCACTGTTTTGTTTTTTTAATCTCTGACATGGTAGCCTTGATGGTGGTGAAAACTGAAAATTATCAGACAGAATTTAAGATATCTGAAGCTGCTACTACATCACTTTCCTGTGGAGGTGTGATCAGTAAAGGAAGCATTATCAACTAGCTATAACTTTACAGCCAAAAGCACATAAACTTTCTGAAGCTCAATGTGCATTCAGTTTTGGGCAAGTCACTTAAATGCTCTGCTTTCATTAGCCTTATTTTGTACGGTGGGAGGCTGATGATGATTTGATCCTCACTCCTGTGATCTGTCAGCCCACAGAGCAGTTTCTCAGGAGCGGTATGGAAACCAAAATGTTCTTGGCTACTGTAGAGCCATCCCTGCTCCTGTGCAAGACCTCTGAAGGGTAGCTGTAAATCTGCTCCCTTCAGACTTCCTCTCAGAGACCTGGAGAGAGAGAATGATGTCCCAGGCCCTCAAACAACAAATTCATCTAGTCATGCTGTGTCCTGCAAGCAGCCCAGACAAGCTAGTGCAATTTAGAGTTCCATGGCTCATGCACTTCCTATTTCTTAGGAAGTATTTGTGAGTGATTTAATGCCTCTTCTAGCTCTTGCCTGCAGGTTCTTTGCTGTCACTAACCCTAAGTTTGTTGAAATAGCAGAGCACTGAAAATAGTTAAAGCTCTATGAGAGCAGGAAGGCAGACTTCTCTGTATTTCAGTATGGTGGAAAGTGAAGTCTTTAGTGTAGTGTAAGGGGGGATTTGGAACTGGGTATAAACCAAAAGTTGTTTACCAGGGGAAACTTATAAAAGAGTTCTGTAAGGTAGGTTTCTGACCATACAAGAACTGTATTTTTTTGACAGTGAGAACTGACAGACACATAATAGGGAGCCTTTTTTATCAGTAGAGTAAGCATAAATTAAAAGTAGTATTAATAAATGTCATAGTTTTGATCTTACAGACTGCTTGTCAAATGTATAGCAAAGTTAATTATAAGGAAATCAGCGTACTACAAATTATACTTTCTGTTATTAAATTACTAAAAAATTTGAATTGCATCCAAGAAAATGAGAACCAAACTCGATTATTTTAAGAACTACTTTACATACAAAAATGTCAAAGGCTGACTTCGAATACTTTCAAATGGATATAAGATAAAATGCCAGAGCATAAACCAATATATAGTCAGTGACAGTGTGTATATATCATGCTATAAGGTTATCTTCAGTTTTGCCTAAAGTTCATTCTTCCTTTTTCATTACTCCCTCGATCATTTGTAAGAACAGGTTTTTCATTGTCATGATAATAAGAGTGAGCCTCTTTGCATTTGTACTATCTTCTGAGATACAAGTGCACAAGGTATCATAGCTGTAGTAAGCGTAAAACTGAGCTTGAAGCAGTGCCTGTGGCTTTGCTGGTAATTTCTGAAATGAATTTATTGAAGTTTCTGTAACAGTAGTTCTGTAGTAAACTGACTGAAATGTTGAGAGAGGGGAAAAAAGCATGTTGTTCTGATCTTCACTGTGACAAAGAGTAAATACCTGGTTTGGGTAAAATTCAGATGATCTTCAGACCCTCAAACGTATTAAGTGGAGTAGCATTAAATTTCTCCTAGCAGTAACAGTTAAGGATATGTGTCAGTTGTTTGACTTGTAGTTTCAACAATCACAGAATCATTTAGGTTGGAAAAGACCCTTGGGATCATCATGTCCAACCATTAGCCCTACTCTACAAGGTCACCCCTAGCCCATATCCCCCAACACCACATCTAAGTGATGCTTAAACACATCCAGGGGTGGGGACTCAACCACCTCCCTGGGCAGCCTATTCCAGTATCTCACCACTCTTTTCCATGAAGAATGTTTTCCTAGTGTCTGGTCTAAACCTTCCTTGTTTCAGCTTTAGGCCATTCCCTCTGGTTCTGTCAATAATTATAATCCAGAGTTCCTGTTGCAAAGCAGATGGACGGTTTCAAGCATAAGTATTGCTGAAGGCAATAGTGGCATGGTTATTAAAGGCTTGTCACCTTTTTTGGAAACAGAAGCTTTGGATCTGGAATAGCTTTTTCTAATTAATTTTTTTTCCTTAGCCTTAATTTATTCTTAGTTCAGAAACCTAATACTTTACTCCTTTTATTTTAAAGCTCTTTGTACATTATATTCTGTAATATACCTAGGAAAATAACTTTATAACAATATTCTGAGGCACTGTAAAGACTTAGGTCTGTAAAGGCACTTGTAGAATGGTATATGACACCAGTAAAATATTTCCAGTCAAAGTTTTAGTCCTTGTGACAGTGGTATATTGATTAAGCACTAAGGAAGGAACAAGATATTCTGAAGAACTTTGTTTACACTGCCTTCATAGAATATTCCTGTTACTCAAGAGCCCCATTTCGGTCAGTTATATTGCTTTGCTGTGCACGTGATTTCCATTAGGTTGTGTAAGCTGGTTTCACACCATGTCACCAAGTATAGGGAAAACTTGACTAATGCTGCTGTGCTGGGGGGGAAGAAAAGCTATCCTACCTGGTAGTTGGTCTGTTTATTCTTTTCTTCTTTGCTCGGAATGGAATAGCGTGTGACTAGGCAGGCTGGTGTAACTTGGACTAGAGGTCCAGGCAGTTTGGTGTGTTCCGTGTGGGGCACTTCACCTTCCAAGAGAAATCAACAGTCATGAAACAGAAAATTATGGAAAACTTTTGCAAAGGAGAGCTTTCATCCTGACTCCTCTTAAAATGAGGCTGCCCTGCAACCTAGAATGTTAAAAATTATTGGAAGTTGTTACCTGTTGTAATTTTGGATGTTTTCTTCTTCCATGTAAAAGATCTCTTCTTTTGTGGAACCTTATAAAGGTCTGATAGCTTGAGTCACCTAATTGAATTTTTGTCTGGACCTGGCAGCACATTAAGGTGATATTCTGGTGTCTAAACTGAAAGGATATGGGAAGCAAGGGTGGTTAAATATGCCATATCCTTAATAGGAGTAATGTCTAGTGTTTCCTACTTTGTCTTAGTGAATTGTAAAAGAAAAGAAATATGTAGTAAAATACACGAGAGAGAGAGAGAAGCATTTATAAACTTTTTTTTTGAGAATGCATTTTTGAGCTTGAGAAGGCATTTAAAATAAATGTATAGAGGATAAGGAGTATGCGTTGACACTTGCCAGTGAGATGAAAGCTGTGGAAACCAGTTAATTTACAAAACTGGTAACAGCAATTGTACTGCTTTAAAGAGGTTCTTGGAGAACTGAGTTTCCAGACAGATGTAGGATATGCAAAGTTTTGGGAGACAACAGGATATATGTAGGGAATCCACTGGTTCCAGAAGCCTTTAGCATTGCTAAGAAATTTGCCTTGTCATTTCAGTTTTCCTACGATATTTTAATTTCATTGGCAGACTCATGCAAAGAGGACAGTGTTGCCAGGAAAAAAAAGATGGCATGCACTGACTCATGGAGTAGATCTAGTTGGTGGTTTCTGGAGAGACTACTGGCATGATTCTTCAATATGCCTGCTGCATCCTGGGATCCAAGCAGAACCTGATTAGTGCTTCCAATTCCATTCTGCTGCTTCAAGGCAAATTTGAAGACAGCAGAAACAAAAGCCATTTTGTTGCTACCTGCTGAATGCTTGCCTTCCCCAGAGATTTTGTACTGTGTTTTGGGGAGAGACTGTTCAGAGCCAAAAAGAATGGCATGAACTTAAGAAAACCTCTGGAATTTGGGCTGCAGAAGTTGGTGTCTTCTGCTTCCCATCTACTGGTAGTAAGCAGGAAGGTGTTGGGTTTTTTTCTTACTTAACTTACTAAGATAAACCATAAAGGAGTTCCACATCTAATTACTAGGCAAGCTCTCAGTTTTATCCCAGGATCTTGTTCATTTTCACTATTATTCCATTAAGTATGATCAGGATGTGAAGAGGTACAACAGAACTCCCTATCAATTAGGGGCCTTTCAGGCAGGAGTTAAGATCATGCTTAAAATCAGATCCCATTGTGATAGTAGTATAAATGCAATACGCCATGCCTTATGTTGTGTGCTTGGTTTGTCACATTCATCTTTCATGTGTTTCCAAAAATGAAGTATAACAAAGTGATATTTGACTATATGTTTCAGATTATCATTTGCTACGTGGAGCAATTGCAACTGTTGCTCTTTGCTTTATTTCCCTCCTTTTTCACGTACCAAACAAATACTCTGCTTAGTTTCTGAAAATTGTGTATTTCATTCCATCGTGCAGCAAAACTGGGAGAAATGCTGTTCACAATGTTATTTATAACTGCCAGTAATGGAGTACAGATACTCTGCCGTACGTGTATTGATGTTGCTAGCATGTGGTTAACCATTTCAAATAATTAAGGCAAGAAAGTTCACTGAACATTTTTCTCGTATGTGTTCCAGCTGATATTACTGGTAATATATGCCTTAGAGGAAACGATCTTAAGGGAGAGAAATCTATTTTCGAAGATTCCTGCAGTTCTGTTTCACAATGGAAATTTCTTATCTGAAAGGTAGATCGCTTTAGGGCATGTGGGGGGTGTGTATTACAAAGAAATGGATATAATAGATTCCAGGAATGTATCTGGTTTGTTACCATCAGGTTCTCCGTGTTGATTAAAGAAGAGAGATCATGAAAGGAGTAAAAGCTGTATTTTGACTTTCTCCAATAGTCCTTTTTCCAGTCCTGGAAAGCTGACCTGCTAATTTGGACAAATGTGAAGGCTTGTTCTTTTGGAGGTTTTTGTGTCTTGGTTCTGCTGTGAGCAAGGGATGAGATAAGTCTCAAGTAGGACTTTTCATTCGGTTTAATGCTGAGTGTCCAAATTGCATTGTTACGCTCAAAATCTTGTTGTTGGCAAAAAGGAAACACACCTTGTATGTAAAGCCAAGAATTTATTGCTAGTGTAATAGAAACCTTCACAGTCTAATTGAAGAACCGTTATTAGTCCAAATCCATTTACTAGAGGAAAAATAAGCCAAACAAAAAATCAATGCTGCATACAGTTTATCTCAGTAATAAATTATACAGGTAAAATTGTTATACACATGCTAATTTCAATCCCTGCTCCTAGTGTTATGCTCACTGTTCCTTGCTCGTCTGAATACTAAAATTAAGAGCCTCATGTTTGTGGGTAGGAGTGATGCACGCCATTGCCCTAGGGTATGTTTATGGTTTCATTTTCCTCCTTCTCCTCTTCTTGTCCCTCTTTAATTTATGTGAGGGTGAGTTTATGTGTTCTAGCATGTTTTTGCAAGCATGTTCTCTTTCTTCGTTGGTCTGCCACAGTCCATCTGAATTTATAATGTGTGATGCATTTTACATGTTAAATGCTACTTCTCTAACTTCCAAAATCTGTTTTGTTCTATTTCCAGGTCTGCGTTTCTTGAACATAGGTGACTTGTTTATGTTTATGGCCCCAGGGCCCCATCTTTTATTATCCCCTGCTACACTGCTTTGCCCTGAATCCTCTGTCTACAGTTCTCAAAGGCCTCTGCTTATCATACCAGGTGTCTATTTTTGTAGTGGTAGCTGTCAATATTTCATTCTACACAGAGTAACTGCTTGTTAATATTGTCTATATAAAACTACGATGATACCTTGTGAAATTAAACAAGTTAGTTGGCACTACCTGTTCAGAAGAAAAATGTTGCTTTTGCAGCTAAGCCAGCCAAAACATGGCTGCAGGCAGACCTGAAAAACTTCAGAGTGAGCAAGTCTGACAAGCCTCTGAGACCTTGCAGACTTAGTACATACAAAATTCATAACCGTATAGTGTTATTAGGGGACAGGATGCATCGCTTGCTGTACTGATTTGGGGATGCTTGGTATTTCTGAATCAGGTGAGCAATGTCAAGTTGAGTCACTAAAAATGAGAGGGCACGGGATCAGTGCGTGGACTTGAATACTTCCTTATTCCTGCATGCTTATTTCTCAGAGCTCAAATAGGGAAGTCAGGCTTCCGTGAGATCTTCTGCAGTGTTTTGAATGTCTCTGAGTAAAAAGCATTATAAAAATTCATGTTAGACCATTCACTATTGCTTTGGATGCAGAAGACATTCACAAAAGAGCTGTAATACATGTAAGTAACTTTTTTTTTCTCTTCTCTTTTTTTTACATTGCAATTTGGCAAACTATATATGGAGAACAAAGTAGGGGTTTTAAAGCCAGACCACTTTGGTCCTCTGTCACAACATTCTGCCTGCTGGATTTCTTACCTTGTGAGCAAGCAAACTCGATTTCTTTTCTCCACAGGCAAGAGCAGATAATGTCTTGTTGCAGTCTTTTTTTCAATGATATTCTTGCTTGAAATAGATTCTCAGAAGCAAATTTCAGTGATGAGTAGGTCAGAAATCCTCAGGAGTGCAGGAAATTGTGCATTATAACTTCTGTTGATGCCTACTTCAGAAAACTTGGGAAGAAAGCTTAGGACTGGGTTGTGTTTAATTTTTCCAGTGATCTTTTCTTGTGGAACACTTCCTTTTGCAGCTTGAAAGAGTATCAGGAGGATTATGAGCTTTGACTTTCACCTCATCATGGTTTTTGGAGAGCGTCTATGCATCTTGAAGCACTGATTGGGCTTAGGGGCTGGCTTTGTTTCTGATGTTAAAAAGGGAATCTTATGTGAAAATATCCATGTCTGGGAGGGAGATCTCTAAGGGAAAATGTCTGGCGGGGAAGGCAAGACATTTTAATAAAACAGAAGCCAGGAAGGGGAAAACCTTGAAAAGAGCACTGATTTTTAAGAAACAAACCACTTTTCTTTGGTGTATATTAGCTTTTGGTAGCTGCTTTTCCTGAGGCGTGTTCTTCAAGGCCCAGCCAAAATTCATCTCCCCTTTCGATCAAGGAAGAGGTTGCAGAGTGAAGATTTCTGTGAAAGCTGATTTGTTTGTAAATGTTCAGCTGCTTTCTGGGGTTGCAGGGTGCCAAAGGACTTCTGAAGTTGGCGGTGGGGGGGGGGGAGGACAGCGCAGAAAGGGAAGGCTTGCACAGTGCTTTGCACACCACTTTGGGAATAAGTTAGCCCTTTCTAATTCGTGTTTGTTATCATTCCTTGCTTCTCTCCTCACACATCTCCTTCCTTGCTTTTTTTTTTGTTTGTTTGTTTTTTCAGGAAATTGCCTTAAAAATGGGTCAAGGGCTTCCCAAGGCAGGTGGCCGGTGCACCCAGAGGGAGGCGGGCCCTGGAAACTTCTGGAAGGTTCCAGAGGCGGGGCTGCATGCAGGGGAGGGGCACTCAGCAGAGGGGCCTCCAGGTGGGACCTTCCTTTGCGATGAGGGCTGGAAGGACCTCTGGGCATCTGTCCTTAGGAGTTGGTTTATTCCTTCATTTTTGGTGTTTGTTTATAGTTTTGGACAATTGTAGTAGTTTTGGCTGAAATGTCAATGTGCTGAGCTGACCAGTACCAAAATGGAGGGCAGGGTGTGCTCTGGGGAAAGGCTGAAGCACCGAGTGGCTGAGAGGACGGGTGAGGGAGCTGTGCCGAGGCGGCAAGGAGAGCAGCGTTTTTGGCGGGAAGGTCCAAGAGCAGAAGCAAGAAGGGCCATGGTGGAGAAAAGGTCAGTCTGGGTAAGGAGGAGGTGGGCCATAGAGGGGGAATGAGAGTCTGAGGAAAACGAGACCCATTCCTGATCTCAAATCTGACTCTTTTATTGGGAAAATTTATTTTGATTAAAATTCAAATTCTTCCCTTTTTTTTCCCAGACAAGATGGAAAACATGTGGGGTGGGTAATTTACCCGTGACCATACCTCGTGCAAGGGATTTATTCCAAAGTCAGACACAGTCTTCTAGCTCTTCTCAGTGTCCATGTTATAAACTTTTCCTCTAGAACACACATCAACATGTGCTAGAAACTCTCTCTAGAATCAGCAGTGTAAAACATCAAGATGCATTGTAGACTAACTGTATAGAATAAAATAAAAAAAAATCAAATAATAAGCAGGAACAAAAATCACTAATATTCCATGACTATAGTAGTACTCTGATGGAACATTTTACCATTGTCGTTGCAGCAGAAGCACTGCTGGCTAATAATCTTGGCATGAGAATTTTTTTTAGCTGTGTTTTTATTGACTTATCTTGAAGCTACTCAGATTAATTTTCTTTTTGCTTTTAACTGCAAGTTGTCATCCTTCAGATCAAACGTATTTTTACATAGGTAAAATATGTAATAGCATAATAAACCAGCCCTAATCTATGTACAAAAAAAACCTGTGTGCGGAATATCTAATTAACCACCCATACCTCAGAAACTAACTATATGCTTTAATTAGAGAAGCTGCCAACTATTCCACTATAAAATTAGATGATGATGTATTATTTCTGGAAAAAAACACTAATTTTTGCTGCAACAGAAAACATCAACTTATCTTTGCGCTTAATTAAATTTCAGCAACTGTAAACCAACGAGGACTGTAGTACAGATAAAGTACTGCATATGCTTGACTGCTTTGTAGTTATGTAGTAATATCACACTGGCAAAGGTCACTCTGTGTGTGTCTTCTCATTTGTAGCGCATCAAGTCAGTCCTAGCAGGAATGGAAATTCCCAGCAAGTGAGAGAGCCAAAATACACTTCAGAATTAGTGAGAACAGCATTCTGATACGCTGTTCTTGAAATAACCTGATAATCCATAAAGTTAATCTCCTTTTACTTTTTTCATGTTATGTATTCCATTGCCCATGCATATGCTCATCTCTTGCCTTTACAAGTCTGTGGCATTTTGAAGGTATAGGATCTTTGCAGAACTTTGCTTTGCGATATCAGAAGTGATGGTTGGGTGTCAAAAGCCATTGCCTCAGCTGGAAGTGGTTAAAGTGGTTGTGCTTCATTACAAGTGTACAAGAAACACCGCAGAGTGCCACTGAAGTTTAGAGCTTTGAGAAGGTTCTAAGATGCCAACTCTCTACTGAACAGGCTCAGTAAAGAGGGTTTATCACCAAAGAAAATGCGTGCTCTTTGTTTTGTGTAATAATATAAATGATTTTTTGAAAAAATAAATTGTTTCCTCAATGTTACTAAGTGTAGTTTTCCTTTGGTCATCTTTAGGATCTGAAAATCCTAAACCTGACAAAGGGGGTAGGATTGACTTCAGCCAGCAAATGTAGTCAATCACTTAGACAATGTCTGATTGTTCAGGGGTGTAAATGTCAACATCCAGAGCATTTAACAGATCAAGGTGAATTAATTGTGCACTGTGATAAGGAAGGGATTGCATGTCATATAGCTAGTATGCTGAACAGTTGCTCCAATATTTTTGTCAGCTTCCACAGCTTTCTAGGTGCTGAACTTTATGAAACCTAATTCAGAATAGGAGTGTGCACAGATCCGGGCAGCAGTGCTGATGACTGGGATGCAGTGCTGCAGACCTTGTGTGCTTCTCACTACTGGCTAGCAAAGAACAAGTTTTTAAACATGGTCCCATGATAAGCAATTCTGTCTGCTCATTGATCTCTACAATGTAACAGCACATACAGGTTTCTGTAGCTTTAGGTATGCTTCAACCATGAAATACTTAGTGCATGTGTATTTTGAATGTTTTTCTTCATGTAAGGTGTCAGTGCACTGGAACCATCCCTGAGAAGCATGTAACAGCTCCTAGACTAATTTGCAGTTCAAAATCTGAAACTGGGTAGACAATTGTGTGTTATTAAAAGAAATCTGGGAAACAGTCTTAACAAAAAGATTCCTTGAAACGTTAGCAACTATAATCTAATATTGTCTCCTTGCTTTCCTAAGGTTGTCTTCTATCAATGAAAAGATTGGCTGTCACATGCACAAAACTGACACACTGGGTAGCATAAGTTTACAGCAGAGAAGACTGGCAGAAGTCTGCTCAATGGAGTAGGAGCAAAAGCATCTTGTCAGCATGTTTTTAAAACAATTATTGCAGTTTTTCTTTGATTTTTCTAAAACTTTTTCGTTCTAGTAACTGAGGGTTTTACACTGAACAGTTGTGTGCAATTATGCCATGGCACCATCCAATTAACCACCCAAGGTAGCACAGCTCCAAAAGATAGCTAATGATACATCTCAGCAGTAGCCCACATTTGTTAACCAGGGGGCTGTAGAAATATTCTTCTGGAGTGGTGAATCCACTTTATGGCATCTGCATGCTGTTTTAAGGAGTACAATTTTTCTTTGTGTGTCTGCATGTTCATTCTAATGATGAGTATATTTGTGCCTAACTGCTTCAGACCAGAAAGGTTGGGTTTTTTCTCTTTTGTCATCCCATTCTCCTACCCCCCAGTGTGTCTCTCTTCCTCCTTTCTGCCTGCTGCATGTACATGTAAGATGTGGAGGATGTGATTTCAGAGTTTTTAGAAATGGAGCACTCTGCTTCTCAAACTATCTTGCAGTAGAGCAGCAAATGTTTTGTGGGGTTTTCTATCTACCTGCCTTGACCAAGGCTTCCTCTTGACTGTGTGCTACTTGCAGTGGTTGCACTTGATCACCTACATTCCCACAGCCTGTAATACCCTGGCCATGAGAAAAATGATGTGTGCAAGCCATTCAAGTCTCAGATAAAGTGTGTCTAGAGCTCAGCCTCCAGAATTGCCCCTTCAAGGATGTGATGTGTCCAGTTTTGACCATTCAGACTCGTCTCTGGCAGCCTCAGAAACTTCTAGTGCAAGTTTTGAGTCAGGCAAGGAGACCACTGTCCTTTTTGTTATCTTGCAACTGTGCTGTATCTAAACTTTCCTATGACTGTGGTTAAGATGTTATGGTATCTGGAGTCACCAGGGGGTCTTGTCAGGTAAATTACATTCTTTTTGTCAAACCAGTCATCTATGTCTAGACTGCTGTCAGCAAGCACTGCAAGTTGGTTTTCTGTGTGGCTGAGCAGCAGCATCTGGCTTTTGTCATTATTTCTAGAACCATTTACAGGCTTCAAGGGCAGTACTGGCTGCATTTCAGTGCTGGCACTGGAGCAAGTCCCTGCCATTACACTTCTTCAGTTATTCATCCTCACAAATGTGCTTTTCCAGCATGATGCTTGAGCAGCAGAAGCACAAAGCAGCATTGCGTCCCGACACTGCGGTTTCTCTTGCGCAGCAGTACAGGGAGCAGCCCTTTCATGCTTCTCACTGCAGAAGGAGATCTTGCTGCAGATATGTAAAGGACGTGCCGTACTTTGAGCTAGTGCACTTGTATGTAGCCAAAGGAAACAGCAGGTTTTTTGAGGCATGTTGTTAATCTTTTCTAGCTGGTGGCAGTCACTGGAGCCTGGGTTCTATGTTTCAAAAGCAATCTCCCACTGCTGTCTATTACAAGCCTTCCTTAATCCTGAATCCTTTCCCTTAATCTGTGAGAACAAAGAATGGATTCCCTGGGAAAACCGTTCTGCAGCTTTGGTGGAGCACACAGGAATATGTGCACATTTCCTTCTGAAGAAGAGGAGCCCCACCTCTATTTGACGTATCACGCTAAGTTGTTCTATCCCAGGGATTTTGCCACATCCCCTGCTGGAGCTGATTTAGGTAGTAGGAAGATGTTTGGTTTTGTGCTGTTGTGTTGATAGACATATTCTCAGTTGTGAAGGGGCTGGATGCCTGCCTTTGCGGCGTACTTGTCACAGATGACATCAGGTGTACTAGGGAAGGCTAAAACTCCCTAAAGAGATGTGGTTTTTAAGAGAATGGATGATCTGGATAAACTGGCTTAACGCTATCGTTTCATTTCTGCCTGGCAAACTTCAGACTTGTTTGTCTGGCAAGGCTTCAAATTACTGGGCATACTGACTTCTTTTGTGGGCTTTCTTGCATCTGATACCAGAGGAAATGTCATGTGTATTGTGACAAACAGCTGACTTGCCATGTTACTGTCTAAGCTTTCTTTAAATTGGCAGATGTACTTAATGGCTTAGTGTTGTTAAGACTAATATATCTTAAACTTAGTACAGCTTACTTAAAAAATCAGACTGCTTTAATTATGTTGGAGAAAATAATTTTAATCAATAGATTTCCTCCTCTCCTCAATCTCAAATTCCATTATTTACAGGGCACGATCTTATTGGCTGTCTACTTCAGTTTTATTATTTTGCAACCAGTGCGTGTAAAAAAAACCCAGACCTCTGGAGTTAAGCATTATGGTTGAGTATCCGTTTGTTACACCTGAAATAATGTATTTTTAGTGGTCAGTGTGAAAACTTCTTTTTTTACTTGCCTTTTTTTTTTTTTCCCCTGTTGTCCCTCTAGTTATGGTTCATTTTGCCAGCACAAGGTCAAAATTTTTTCTCTCTTTTTTTGGAAAATAGTGAGCAATGTGTCACATGGTATACAGTCCAGCCTGTGTCACCAGCCTCAAATCCGCAGAATCCTTTTCTCAGCTTTCTGTTACCCTTTTGGAGGAACTACAAATACATTCTCTCATTTTCTTGGTTCCGCAACATTAAGAATAAGGCAACCCCCCCCCCCCAACAAAACAAATAAGTCTGATCCCTTATTATGTGTGAATGTTAGGCTCTGTGGAGTGATGGAAAGTAAGGCAAGAGGGCTTAGAGTCCTTTTGTGTATGTATGCACGCCCCAGCTCCTTGCTGCCCCTTTTGACATGGGGTTGAAATGGAATAACCCCCATCTTCCAGCATTTGGTGCCAAGGTATTCTACTTCTGTGGAGATAAAAGCTTTTCTGAAGGAACTTTTCCACTTGATCTTGAAGCTGTTCGGTTAATCCCACTTCTGTTGTCTTCTGTATCAGCTTTCTTGTGTTCACAGCATCACAGAATGTTAGGGGTTGGAAGGGACCTCCGAAGATCAAGTCCAACCCAGAACTAGAGCAGATCACTCAGAAAAATGCATCCAGACAGGTCTTGGATGTCTCCAGAGGAGGAGACTCCACAGCCTCTCTGGGGAGTTCCAATGCTCTATGACTCTTACAGTAAAGAAGTTCTTCCTCATGGTGTGGTGGAACTTCCTGTACACTAGTGTTCCTGCTTTTTGAGTGGAACGGGTGTTGTTGGAACGGATGTTGTTGGAACAGGTGTTGCCTATGCAGAAAACAAACAATATGATTAAGTTGAATGAGAATGAAAGAAATCAGCAGAAACCTTCCCATTTACTTCAGTCAGTTTTAGGTCACAACCACCAGCATTTCTAGTGTTGGTCAAGAACAGCAAGCATTCCCTCTTGCAATTTATTGTCCAGTTGGGAGCTTTGACTATGGCAAGAGTTGCATGACAGTCAAATCTGACCATTAGTTTTTAAAAGTAAGCCATTCGCATACCTACACTGTAAGGAATTTCATACAGTAATAGCTGACCTTAAAGGCTGGTATGCAATAAAACTATTTGAATTACAAAATAAGCTATCTTATAATGACAAATACATTAAGTACTGTTTTTGCATTATTTTGACGTTTAACAGATGTAGTGTTTTTAAAAACAGTAATTGTTGTGATTATATGTCACAGAAGGCACAGAGCAGGGAATAAAAAAGCACTGAAGAAAATGACATGATTAATGTATTAAAACTCAGGAAACCACCAGTCGAATTTCTCATGAGTGTCATTACACATCTCTAATTGGTTTGGAAAGAGTATAGGAACTATAGCACTGAGTCAGGAAGTCAGATTTCATGTAAGTTGTAACTGGTAAAATATTCTAGTTTTCTTATAACGCTGATCATGTTTCCTTTGCAAAAGCAAAACAAGCTTGCTTCACTGTGTATGCAAAAGATTTATTTACAAACATACTTGTTTCTTGGGATTAAAAACTGTACTAAATGCTTTTGAAAGGCAGTCCTCTTTCTCTCTGTTTCAAGTACTCTCGGATAGCTGGCCAGTCTCTTCTTAAAAGAAGTCAAAGTATGAATGAGTATAATATTAACCAAGTACTTTCTTCAGCAAAATATCTCTTACTACACTGTGTCTGTAAATACTAGATGTGATCTGTGTTTGTGCCAACAGTAATTTTTTTTTTTTAACATGGTAAATGTAAATACTGGTTTTCATTTCAAAAACTAAATCCATGTATATGGAAAAGGAAGAGGTACTAAGTTCTATCCATGTGTTTAGGACGATAAACCTCTTATAAAACTATTCCAGGGACTGAACATCCCACCTTTATTACTAAGCAGTTCTTGTACCACAGTCCATTGCATTCAATTCAATTACTTAATTCTGCTTTTGTTTAGGAGTTAAGCTTCATGTTGCCACCTGTCTGTAGCTCCAACTTTGGGGTGCTGGTGTTAGCTTTAAATGTGTAAGTCCTCTTCTTAAAGCCAATTTCTGCCATGAATATTTCATTTATCCTTCTTCATTGCAGCATCCTTCATTAATAAAATTAATTCAGAGGTGCTTCATATTGGATCCTGGTGAAAGGTCTGAACAATCACAGTCAGATCACAGGAGAGATGGTGCACAATTCTAGCATCAAAGGACACAGTCAGTCAAATGCTGATTTTTTTTTTTTTTTTTTAGTTTGTGATGTACTGTATATAAAACTGGATCATTTTTGAGCATCAATCAGATTATACTAAGATCAGAGTACCCAATTTTCTTTGCCTTTTGCTGAGTTTTCTTCTGACACATCACCATAAAATTGTTAGAGAAAACCACAGGTTCACTTCAGCAGAAGCTTATCACTTTCTGGTTATAACAGAAGCCTGGCACAGTCAGCAGGGACAGTCTAGGAAATCTCTTCTTCTGAGCATTTTTGAGGCACCTCATTTTATATATATATTTATCTATAAACATGTAAATATTTTAAAGGTTGATATAGCAATAGAAAACTCCTTTTGCTTGGAATGCTTTTGCTGTTAAGATATTCACCTAAATACATTCTACTCAAACTTTCATTGGTTAGCTCATTGTTAACCAAGACACTCTCTAACACACTCAAGTGGTCTACCTTACAAAAAAAGCATATATTGATTTCTCATTTTTAACCAAAAAGGTTACTGTAACCTCTTGGGGGCAGTAGATTCAATATGTCAACAAACTTGGAAAGCAACTTTACATTTGTTAGACTAATTTTTTTTCTTTCTTTTCAAAACTGTGAAACTTCAGTGGGGTCAGCAATGTGTCTTACTTATTCATGGGTGTGTAATAAAAGCTAGGAGGATGGACCATACGGAAGTTAATAACTAATCCTTCATTTTAGAATGATTTTTTTTACACTGTTACCTATTGTCTAATTTCTTCATAATTTTTGAATGGTACTACCAAGTATAAACTGGTTTTATAACTGCTGTCTCTTAGTTAAAATACTGCTGTATCTGAATGTATGTTATTCAGCTTTCAGATGATATTTATGATTACTTTGTATGTAAAACAGGTGCATATTGCTTCTGTGGAACTCATGTCATGTCCAAAGTAATTTCCAATAGATTTAAACTCTGGTGATTTAAAATTATATATTAGAACGTGTTCATCTTTGATAGCAGACTTTAAAAAAGCACTTCTTAAAATACAGAAAAAGCATAAAAAGTATAAATGAGTTCTACAGATGCTGAAGATATTTTTTGGAGGAATACATCAATATGTACTTAGAGCAATCTACAGAGATTAATCATGTATTGAAGTTATAGTTTCAAATAATTAGATATTTATCTGGAAAGCACTGGGAGACCAGGAAGGAGAACCCTCCTATAAGCCTGAGGTTTTTATAGCATTCACAGTCCATTAGTTAGAAGATGCATTACTCATTTTTTCAACTGTGGAAGATTTATATTCTCTAGTTAATTGCTCACATGATTTTAAAGGCTCTCACTTGAGAGCCAGTATTCTTAATTTTTTTTTTTCAATATATATACATATAAACTGTAAAGCTATACAGGAACTCCAGTCTGTATAATATGAGGGCACAGCTAACGTGCACACTCAGTCATGGGAGTGGGGAGTTCAACAGAAGGCTCTTTGTTGTGTGACAATATACAGTCAAAACCCCACAAGTCTACACAATTTGCATCTTGAAGAGTAAGCTATAAGACTACGAAGAGATTCTTTCTACTAGAACAGTTACTGGGAGCTGCAAAGCACAGGTCCTATTTTTGTGTTGTGGCTGTCAGTGTTATTACAAGTCTGCTAATCATTAAGAAATCAAGAGTTAAATATACTGAATTTAATTTCAAAATATGAAGAAAGAAAAATGTCAGTCTCCTGTAATGCTGGTAGTTACTAAATCAAAAAGAGAACAAAAGGAGGATGACTTACACAAATGCTGAAGTCATTTAGGGACAGATAGTCGTATCTTATTGTGTGTGATGTAAGATAATACAGCTGTATACTGTATTTGAAGTTTTAAAATACATTAAAACTATGAAATCTGAGGAGAAAACCTGTATTTTGAAAAGCAATTAGAGATGGAGTAATTCCTAGTTGTGCTTTTACAAATTCTTCAGAGACAAAGTACAAAAAACTATGGAGATAGTTACCTTGAAAGTGATTGTGTCAAAATACAAAGGCATCTATTTCCTCTGCTTTGTTTCTTCTTCTTCTTTTTTTTTTTTTTTTTTTTTTTTTTTTACCAGAGATAGCTGTAGCATTTATCTTGTTTCTCCTAGCTTGCTGTTTCTCCTTCATGGTACTGCAACTTTGAAAAAAACTCTTATGTTGTAATAAATTTTGTATTTTGAGAGTCATGAGATTTGTGGTTCCTGTGAATCTCCATCAACAGCTGAGTTCCACAGGCTTTGAGGGAATGGCACACACAGCTCTGCCCCTGGGCTCTCATGTGTTTCGTCTGGGTTTGACACTTCAGGTTTTCCAAGAGGTGGTCGCAAAAAGAAATTCCTTTGAGGAAAAAGTTAAGGTATTTGGTTTGGGTTTTTTTTTTTTTTTTTTTTGGTTAGCACAAACTACTTGTTTAGATAAATTTGAGTTAGCACTTAGTAATCTAAAAGTGATGCAGCAGTCTGGGCAAAGCCAGTGTTATACAGGAGAAATTCATCACTGCATATTTCTTCATAGCCATTTGAGCAGCTGCTCAATACTGGGCTGATTCATCCATCCTTTCGTCAGTAGATATGTTACATAACTTTGGGGTTTTTTTCCTTCCTTTCTTATTTAGTAATTCAGTAATTTAAATGACAGGAATGCCAAGATCATATAGTTTATTTTTTTTTTTTACTACTTTCGACAGAGATTTCCCTCTAGACGTTTTTAATGGTTTGTGTGTTTTAGATTTTTTTTTTTCAGTGTTACTTATTCGTTATATTATCTTCGCTTTACTAACTCAAAGATACGCTTTAACTATCACACTACAGAATTTCTACTATTTTGGACATCTTTTTGTGGAGTAATATTCTTTCTTAGTTCCCTAATGCTTAATCATGTTGGATTAGTCCTAGAGGATGTTAAATGTGGGAGGGGAGGGCAGGAATTCCCTCATCTTGTGTTTTTAATCCTGTGTGGCTTTTAAAATGTGGTCATCTCTCTAAGATGCAGAAGATGTGTAGGCAGTTGGATAGTTGGATAGTCAATATGCAAACTGTATTAACCCCCTGTTACTAGCAGGCACTTCAGCC
Source organism: Actenoides lindsayi (assembly GCA_025331215.1). Lineage (NCBI taxonomy): Eukaryota > Metazoa > Chordata > Aves > Coraciiformes > Alcedinidae > Actenoides > Actenoides lindsayi. Next base: position 24,081 of record WTSP01008434.1, read on the forward strand.
TCAGTCAAAATTCAAAGCAACTGTGAGGTAAGAAAAACAAAGAAAAGATGTATCTTGGGTAGATTTTTATGAAAGTAGCAACTTTTTAAATAAATCTATTAACGATATTAGATTTTTAGGGCTCTCGTTTTCAAAAGGCTAATTGCAAAGCTCTCATGTTATTTCAAAATGACAGCTTGTTGAAGGATGCCATACTAAATCTACCTAGCTTGAGAGATTTGGATGGGAGGGCTGCTAAAATACTAATGATGTATTTGCAGTTCCTTCTGTCTGTTCTGCTGAACTTTCACAGATTCAGCAAAATCTCCACAGAGAAGTGAAAGGAAAAATTGTTGTGCTAAAAAAGCAAAGTTGAATGATCAGAGAAAAATTGGAAAGTTAACTGGGCTGTTACTTCATCAAGAAGAAAAATACCAGGTAAAAAAGGGCAGAAACTAATCTGGTTTTGGTGCAAGTGTAGCAAGCATGCAAAACTGCAGAATAGGAAACATGTTTTGTACATGAAAGTAAATGATGTAGTTTGGGTAAATGAAGCACAGACTAGATGAAGCAGAGTAGGGTGTTTGAAACACTAAGACACAGTATTGAGAAAGTAAGGTTTAAGGGGATAGGTGGCCAAGTAATGTCTGCCCTAGGTCTTATACTGCTGCTGAGACAAAAAATGACTCTGCAGATGCTTTGTGGTTTTTGTGATGCCTTCAGCAGCACAGGAGGACAGTGTGTTAAACTGAACTGTGACTTTAATTACATTATAGGAGTGGGAGGAGGTCAGTAATATTTGTAATATGAGCATTTGTGACAAATCAATTGTATAATGAAAGCGATTATAACATCATTAGAAGTCTGATAACCCAATAACTTTGTGATAATTGCTTCTTGGTTACAGGGAGTAATTTACCACAGGAGATGCTGGAATATTAAATACGAACACTAATTAACTATACTCATATATGAGATGTATGTGCCATTTAATGTCAAGTTTGAATCCTGTCATTCACTTGAACATCGGAGATTTTTGACAAGCACGGGCTGGGTTTGCAAAGGCGGTTACAGATGTATGTGTGTCTTTGGGTCTGCAAAGAATTTGAGAAGTATGACTTTCATGTGCTCTTAACTAGAAAGATGATGGGGGATGTTTTGACACTAGAGGTTTGTTTTTTGTCTGATCATCACACTTACTAGGCCCAAGGCAGGAGGAGGGCTGTAAACAAGTAGTTGAAGGCAGGGGTTGAGAGTGAGAGTCCACTTTTTGATAGCAATTAGCAAGGGCACAGGGTTACATCCAACATGGAATTATACCACTTCTCGCATCTGAAAATTAACTTATACTCCTAATTAACTTCTGAGATACACCCAGTCTGACCCTCTCTACCAATTTATTTAACCTATATATATGACTAAACTAACTCCTGGGAACTGTGCTTGTGAAGCAAATAGTAGGCTGTGCTCCAAGACTAATATAATTTACTATTTATGAAACTGTCTTGTTTGAAGGAAGGACCATCGTTACCTTTGGGGAAAGATCTTATGTCAGACTGCTGACTATCATGAACTAAAAAATGAATTTTGCTTTACAAATGTAGTACCCTCTCTGCTAGCAAGTGTTTTTATCATATGACTGGAATTTTTTTTTAAATGATGTGATGCTGAAAAAGTACATGAAGAAGAATTTCTGAACCTGATGAGGAAAACAATGTGCATTCGTATTGCTTCTTATTCACTCTAATCATTTGCTGGCAGTCTCAGAGTTTGCACATAGGTTGTGGTTCTACTTGGTTCACTTAGTTCTGTAAATGGTTGTTTTGAGGATGCTTAAAATGTTGATCATAGCCCTTTTCTTTAAAATCTCTAGTTTGAGAAGTTTAATAGTAAGAGACAAGAATAATATTGGAATTACAGTAGTATACTGAGAATTTCATACTAGAGTTTTGACTTGCGGAGAGTTTTAGTTCTCTTCAACTGACTTCATGTTGCATCTTTTTGTACGTACAATTTCCCAGCCCTCAGGAACATACTTGTTGAAGAGAAGGAATTGCTGGTTGTCATTGATACTAGCACTTTGATTGGAGTGTTATGACATGGGGCTGTTTCATTTCGTTCCTCACTAAGGTGAGGAACTTAGATCCATAAAAAAAAAAAAAAATCAAATCTCTATGGCAATATGTTAATCCTTTTGTGTAAATAGCATGCTTTCCCCTTCATATTTGTTACCCCAGGGAAGAACATCCATTTCTATACAGATGTATATGCATTTAGATGAGCGTGCATGTACACACACATAGGTTAATATATATGTAAACTACTTAAGATCGACTTCAGTTCTTTAATACATTTAATTTTATTTAAGATGACAAAATACGTTAATCAGATAAGACCTAAACATGCCAGAGCTTCCACTGCTGTCCTGTGATGCAGTAATTGAAAAAGAATCCTCTCTGCATTCTGTCTACCAAAATGCTCACCCGTGTTTACACTTAGTGTTGGTAAAGTGCACGTTGCACTGAATTCCACTGGTATTTGTTCTTGTGCACCCATGACACGCTCTGCTCCTCGCTTACCATTTTTTCAGTCTCCAGATTGTACTAGTTATCTTTTCTCCCATCAGGTGGCTAATTGCAAAAAAAAATAAATTATTTAAAACCTGTAGAGCCTGCACGAGCCCATTAAAAACTCTACTCCCCTGATGAGGATTTTCTGCTTAGACTTTCAACTGAGACTTGTCAGTTAATCAGCTTTTAATTTGATTAGCACATGACATGTATTGACTTTTTCATTGGAGATTCTCAGTCAACATTTCAGGAAGTACCAGGTCTAATTTATCCACATAAAATTCTAAATACCTCAAACAGGTTTTAATACAAACTTATAATCTCATCAAGTTAGTTGAGATGCCTTTTCCGTAGCCATATCATGGTTAACATTAATTATATTGCCATCCTTTAATTCTTTGTTTATGAAGATATAACTAGATTGTAGTTTGATTATGTAAACTACTTCATAGACTGGAGAAATATTTAAAAAGTTGAAGTTTTCAGAAATAAGTCTGTTTCAGTCTGTTTTCAAAGTGATTCAGCTTTGGGATGTGGTTTTTTTATCTTCTACCAAATGTCCTAATGCTAAAGGGTCCTAGTGCTGCTGGACTTGGAATGAAGTACTTATTTTTAAATGTGATGGGGATTGATACTGGGCATGAATGTCACTTCTTTTCTGGAAGTGGGGGTTGGGAGGCAATGCCCTTACTAAACAGTGTAAAATCAGTCTCTTCCTACCTCAGTAAATATTTTTGGTTTTTTTATTGTTTTTTTACAAGCGATGGAAAAATGTTCCCAGGAGTTGCAGGCCATTGTCAGAACTTGTGGCATCTAAGCTGAGGTTTTACTCTAGGTGCAAAACGTTTAGACAAAAGTTAATGTGCGATTTCCTTATGGTAGTACTAAACTGAGAGATGTTTACCTATTTTTCCAAGATGAACTGCATTCCTCAATATTTATCCCTGGCTGTAGCACTGAATAAATTAAAATTAAAATTTGCACGTAGCTTCTGGTTACCCAAAATTTTTAACTCTTCCCCTGTTCAAAAAAAGTCTGCTTATGTGATTTTTTTGTTTCCCTGCCTTAGAACAAGTAAGAGGTTGTTTTATATATGTTTCTAGTATAGCAATGTAACTTTTTACATTAATCAGTGTGTTAAAACTGTAGTGAGTTTAATGAGTGTAAACAGTACTTGAACCAAAAAATAATTTGAGAATCACAGAGAAAAGTGATTGACTACGTACAGCAGTAGGCAGATTTTGAAGATACTTAAGCAAACTAAGTGTTGAGTCTTCTTGGCTGGTATAAATTAAATTAGTGGAAAGAGAGTCTGGATGCTTGTTAACATGCTTTCAGGAAACACTGCACTTTGGAGGCTTCGAGGTCTGTTTCACATTAGATCCACTTCACATTAATTTCCTCCTAAAATTTTTAAGGAATGCAGAGATACAATGTCACTGTGCATCTATGCCAATAAAAATAAGAGGTGAATCCTATTCCTCTTAGGTAGTTTGCCAGAAAACCAATGTGAACATCTTGCATTCAATAGGAAATTTAGTGTATGATCATACTTAAATAGTGCTTCCCCTGCGTGGTGGTTGTTGCTCTTCGCTGCTCTGCATTGCAGAGCAGTTAAACTGCCAGAAGCGTTGCCAGTAACTTTGACCACTCAAGCTGATGTCTAGTAGTGGTAGGGGACATTCCAAGATCTCTCCTCCTCACTTTTCAGCTGGAGAGGATCTGTTTAGCTTAGGATACTTTTGTTAACCTTGAGTTAAAACTAAGGAACAGGTTACAGCCAAGGGCTGCTGCACATCTTACCACGCATCCTATTGTGGCACAGTATTGGAAATGGTGAGGGACAAATTGCAGTGCAGTAAGTAACATGCAATTTCTACCTGTGAGGAGGTTTGGTTTGATTTTTTTGCACAACCTTTATCTGCCAAGAGGTTAAAAGTCACATGTAGCACCTGTTTCTTTATTAACTGATTCCTGATGTTTCTTGTTTTACAATGTTAATATCAGGCACATGAGATTCTATAAGTTTAAACTGGCATTAGAAGTTCAATTATACATAGTATTAGCTCAGTACTTCTTGTATTATAGTAATATGGTTCTGTGTTTTCATTTTATTGCTAGTCCATCTTTCAGTCTGTCTTTTTAATGACTACAGACTAATTTACTATCTGCTTGCAATGCCACTGGATTTCAAAAGACAATGTAGCAGGGAAAATTATTGCAAAAAATAAAGTATGTTTTGAATTAAATGAAAATGGTAGAAAATGTGAGCCTTTTAAATTAAGGACAGGTAATTAAGGCAGTATTTTTTGTTTGTTTGTTTTATTTTATTTTATTTCTAAATCCAACATGTGTGAATATTGATTAAGTTAACCATATTTTCCCTCCCTTGCCCATAGGATTGCCCTCTCTGTAGTGTGTAGTATTTCTAATACTGAGTTCTTGGGCATGTTTTTATTGGAACTGAAACAGCCATGCCTGCTTTCTGAAATGATGTTCAGAAAAGATGACAGTACCTTTTCTACAAATAGATTTGTAAAAATCTATCATGTTCTGTCTCTGCTTCCTATTCTAAAACTTGCTGAATTTAAACACAAGTAAACAGTAGGATTTTTCTTCCTTTAAAGCCTTTTTCCATTCCTTTTCTGTTCAAGATAAGTGGTATATGAACCTGAATGGGGACAGGGCAAGCTTTGAAATGAGGGGCCAAACAGGTACTTTATAGAACCATGGAACAAGGTAGAGATGAAAGTATCTCTGGAAGTTGTTGTGTCCAGTTGTGAACTCATGTGAAAGCCAATTTATAACTTGTTCCTCAGTCAAGTCCCTGTTCATCTTGAAAATGCATAATTCTTTATTTTTATGGCCTCATTTCTGTGTTTCTCTTTACATTTTGATCTGGCATTTGTCATAAGCAAAATGTTTGGAAATAAGAATTATGCTGTAGTCGGAGAAACCTGCCTGGTCTTTGGAACCCAAGAATTTCTTTATCACCCAACTGGTCACAATGTTCAACCACAATGTAACAGAGCAATGCCATCTCACCTGCTCTACTGACTGAAGTGCAGGCATCCCTTTATTTGATGTTTGTCTCCTATGTCATCACCCATAGAGTCCTAAGGTTGATGAACAATCTTGCATTTGGTGCATTGCAATCAGACATCAGCATCCAAACTTCTCATTGAGGAGTCCCTGGTGCGTTTTTCTTGCTCTGGTTTAGGTTCACTTGAAGGAGTTTCATACAGTTGCTATAGAAATCCACCTATTTATTCTTCACTGGTCTGCAGTCCTACATGACATTGCAATTTTGTTAAGTATACTATTAAGAAATACTTGTCGTGATGTATTTCAGCATCTAAAGTTAAGTCATGTAGTTTACATTAATGTTGGACAGAGAGTAGTTGTATATTCTTTACTCAGACCATCCTGTCTTCAAACAATACATTGTGACACTTAGGCAAAGCAATCTCAACCTTCTGCACTTTTCACTGAAGGCTGAAGAGTGCTTAGGAGGGGCCACCCTGTCCATAAAATTCTAGGGAAACAGTTCTGCTGTGGGAGATGTGCACAACTGATTGGACAAATGAAAGAAATCCACTGTTGTTTATTCATCCTCCCTGTGTAATGTACCCTTCTTACTTCCTTAATGAAGCAATAAGTAATCATTGCATCATCTCCATTTTTTAAATGGGTGATTTAAAATTATATAGTGCTTTTCTCTGCAGTGTGGGTGTTGTACCCCTCAAACAAAGAGAACATAACCAGAAAAGTACAGAAACTCTGTGTGGATGATGAGAAAGATAATGACAGAAGATGATGTGATCATTGTTTCTATTAAAGGCTTAAGGTGTGTTATTTACAACTACTTTAGATGTTATACTACAATTAATAGAAGGTAGGCAAAGGGCACTCTCTTTGACATACTGATTTAGGGTAATTTAGCAAAGGATAATCTCCATTTAAAAAAAAAAAAAGTCAGTCAGTTTATTAGCACAGTTACGGTCAATAGGAGCTATATCTAGCATTTTCAAAAATCAGGTCAGTGAACTTTATTCAGTGCAGTAAGTTAGTCTAGTTAACGTCAAGAGAAGAATTTTGTTTATATATCTATTTAAAGTCACTAATTGGAGTTTATTTTAGGCTCCAAGGCATTTGGATGGGTGATCCAGTCTTACATGTAAAAGTGATGAATTTCTATTACTGGCAGAATTCACAATTCTCCTTTACGCTACTAAACTTTGTTACCATGTTTGTATTAATCACTATAAACTCAAGATACTTACAGGGCAAAGGAAACGTTGCAGCTAATCTGAATGTAGAGTTTCTTTACATTTCAAGCTATGAATTGCAGAAATTAAGTCCTGGCAGACAGAGAGACAGAATTTATTACACTAGTATCAGTAACAAAGAAACAATTCTAAATACATATGGGTAAAGAAACCACAGTAGTAGCATTCATGGCTGAAATGTTTTCATCTTACCACACTTTTTAGTATTTTTAATATGGTAGCATAAGACTTATCTGGTTGATGTTATTGTACGTGAACAGCAATCTTGACCTGAGAGCTGGAGAATGAATTATTCATAGCTGAGAAGAAGGAGAGAAGAAAGTTTAGCTGAAGGTGAGAGGAAATGTGACCTTTTAGGAAGGGAAGAGAGATAGGGATTCTGTTCCCGGTCTGCTCTGTGACCTGGAGCAAGTAACTTTATCTCCAGCTTTCTCCATTATTTCTCCTATCATTTGCCTGTCTTGGCTATTTAACCTGTGAGCTCTCTGAGGCAAAGATTGTGTCTTGCTGCTGATGTACAGCACACCGAGGGCCCTATTCTTAGTTGAGGCTTCTGCATATGACTGCAAAACAGGGAAGAACTAGCACAGTTTGTGTGCATCTGTGGAAGGGAGTTTGGAAGATGAGAGAAGTAAAATAGAATGGTTACAACAGTAGCTTATCTTTTAAGCCAGAAGTGTGTAAGTATACCGAACACTGACACAGGAAAATGAATGTCCATTGTACTTGCTTTAGACTGTGACATTAATGGCCTTGCTGAAATTGTAATATATTTCTTTTAAAGAGTCATTCTGGCAATCTGACAAACCACCATTTAGCTCTAACAATCAGTTTGATCTTCATTCTGAGCAACAGACTTGTTGATTGCTTCGAGAGAACTGAAGTTGCAAATGTGTCAGACTAGAATAAATGAAGAAATTGAACTGCAGAGACAAAGAACAGGGTGAGGAGAGGTTACTGTTTCCAGGCTTCTCACTGACTTGGAGGTTTGCACCATTCTCTTTATGCCATCTAGGGTTTTTCCATATCTTATTTCTGCATGTCATCTTTACTGTACTATTAAAACTTGGAGCTTTGTCTGCCCACTTGCCCAGCTCCCACACAGACACCTTATGCATATTCCCCATTGGATTCTTTGCATAGGACACATCTCCTAAGCTAATTTCTGTCAGCTTTCTCCGTATCCCAGTGTCTCACAAGAATGCAGCTGTTGACCACGTTGGGAATAAACTCTTTTCTATTTACAAATTTAGACTTTCGCTCAGGAAAACAAATAAAATCTTATGTATGTCACATCCTTACAGAATAGGGACTTTTTTCTTTTTTTTTTTTTTTTCAAAAGGAGACCATAACAAGCAATTGATTACAGTTTATTACAATCTGTATCATATATACAAAATAAAAATAATATGAAAATAAAAACAGTGGCAACAAAAGCAATCAAATATAACACTTCTGACCATCTCTGTCTCCATTATGGAGTATTACTTTTTAACTGATACTTTAACATTTGCTCTTTATAAACTATAAGCAATTTAGGGTGTAGGCCTTTCCTCCTTTTCTGTTAGAAGGTGCAAAAGCACACCAAACATGTTTGTGTGCTACATTCCTTTACTCCTATCATGTTTTTATTGTCCCTTTCATTTGTGCAAGTGTTTATATAGAAGAACTCTGAAGAATTGCTTATTCTAAACGTTATTCAATGGAAAAGATGGAATGATCACTTCAGGATAGAGACTCTGTGCATGAAAACATACTATTCTTAGAACTGGACTTGGCAACAAATACAGGGAACTGAAAAATCTAGTTTGTATGTTTTTGTGAGGAATCTTCAATTTTGTGAAAAAGAATGTCCTCGCTTTCAAAGCATTGAAACTCTTTTAATGCAGTAGCCATGTATGTTTCTGTGGAGGTAGGAATATACTGTGGGAAAAGACTAGCTTTTTATCTACATATCTTGTATTTAAATATATAATGTTCAAGTTAGATAGAGAGATAAATTCAAGAGTCTACGAGTCCACTAGTCTCCTTCTTTCTATATGCCATGGAAAAAAAAGTTTCTTTCACAGCAGTTTCCTGCCATTTCTACAGAACTATTAGGTTGATGTTCCTCCTGAGTGAAGAAAATTCATTGGTGTAATTCTTTCATATACTCTTCATAACAATTCCTATTGCAGAAAAAACTCTTTCTATGCTTTTTTTTTACATTGCTTCTTGCCAGCTGTTCTAGAAGATAGACTTAACTGTCTGTCATAAAGCTAATACTATTTTCAATGTGTGGAAAATATAACTAAGGAAGCAAAAGGAGCAGAGAAAAGGGCCAATTTATATAATTTGTATTATCAGATGCAGCTGACTTTACATTTCATTTAAGGGTGTTTACTGAAATTATTCTTCATACTGTAAAAAAAAAAAAAAGTTGTTTAATGTGGGAGGAAAGAAGAATTAGAACCTGTTAGAAATCTAATATATTGTCAAAAACCTTATTTGAGCTTTAGTTCTGGTCTTTTTACAGATGGAATATAGGCTGAAAGTGATATGAAAAAACAGCTTGGGTCAAATCTCTAGGATTCTGAGAAATAGAGGTTATAGCAAAATCTGTCAATTACAATATGAAGATGCACTAAGGTATGTTTCTGTGTTGAGACACCAGTTACTACTTAGTGCTGTTTCCAAACCATTCTTCTTCTCCTTCTCTGATAGTATATAAAGATCTGTTTTTAAAGCATGTTAGTGGGAAGGGAACTTGGCTCTTTTTCCACATGATTTGGAAATCATTATAATTCTTATTATCTGCAAACAGCGGTTGTTTAGGAGAGAGGTCTATTTTCATGTCAAATGAAAGGTGGGTGTACTGGCATTACAGAGACTACTGAAAATGAAAAAATTGTCCATAGGACACAGGAATTCTGCGAAGTGTCGGTGTTATTCCTTCAACCTTATCATCTTTCACTGTAGTTACTCATTCTAAAACTGTGGCATCTATCCCAGGATCTAAAGTGAACTAATATTTAATAAACACACAGAACCCCTTGTGGTGTTTACTCCATTTTGGCTTGAGAAATTAATGTTTCAGGATCAGTATTGTTAAACCACTTTTAAAATAGTTCTGTCACTTAGGTTGTCATTCATGTTGCCCAAGAAGAACTCTTCTCAGTTATTCTGACGAGGGAATTTGTGTTTGTCCGTTGGACTTGACTGGAATGTAAAGATTAGGACTTTAAAAGGCTTACTTTCAATTGGATACAAAGTCATTCGTCCCCATGTGCATGAGGAAAATGAAGCCATGGTAGAGAAGTGGCTCTATTCTTCTTAGTGTATGCTAATGTATTCTTCTCAGTGTAATCTTTTACCTTGCTAAATAAACTTTTAAATGTGTATTTCTCTCAAGGTGCTCATAGAAGTTTACAGTTAGTCTGCAGTGTGTAGCAGTTCCCAGAAAAAATAATACCAGGAGAAGTCATTGTGAATTGTGTTATCATAAAAGCTAGAATCACTTACTTCCCTTTGCAATTCAAAACATTGCACAAGAGTCTCCAGGGTAGAAATAACATCTCCAGCTGGCCTGATTTGTGTTAGTAAAAGTAACAACACCAAAAAAGTATTTCCTTTTATAATTCAAAATCGGATATGTGCATGATTGCGGAGTAGGAGGAATGCATTTCACTGTAGTTCTCACGGCAGTGTCCATCATATGGAAAAGAAGAAAAAAGAAAAGCCAAACCAACCAAAAGCCCCACATACTCACAGAACACTCGGGATCATAAACACTTGGTAATGAAAATTAGAGTTCTGTGAAAATCCACTTGAAACGTTTCAATTAAAAGCAGTTATGGAGGATGAACGTGGGGTGCAGCTAGCTTCTCAAAATCAGTACTTTAAAGTTCTAACCATTTTGGCATTCTGAATTCACTTTGTGGCTTCTGTTGTCTCTGAACAGCTTTAATTGTATCTTGCTAAAAGACATGAAAATATAAATCAGACAGAAGTTATATGAATTAGGAAAATGTTATACAAATCCCGGTGGGTTTCTGTTTGTGCAGACAGTCATGTCTGATGGGTCTGAGGTCCGTCAGACTGGAGGAGATGGGCTGGAGAAAATGAGGCTGAAAGGAGATGTTATTGCTCTCTACAACTACCCGAAAGGATGTTGTAGTGAGGTGGGTGTTGGTCTCTCCTCCCAGGTGCCTAGTGATAGTACAAGAGGAAATGGGCTTAAGTTGTGCCAGAGGAGGTTTGGGTTGGATATTAGGGAATTATTTTTTTTTTATACTGAGAGAGTGGTTAGGTATTGGAACAGGCTGCCTAGTGGAGGTAGGAAACATCCCTGAAGATGTTTAAAAAATGTCTAGAAGTGGCACTTCAGGACATGGTTTAGTGTTCCTACTAATGTTTAGTAGATGGTTGGACTTGATGATCTTGAAGGTCATTTCCAACCTAAATGATTCTATTCCATCAATGTGTGAAGGGTGTCTTCGGTCATTGTAGGGTTGTGGCCACCATGTTGTGTATCTCTTTATAAATAGAAAGTGCCAGGAGAAGCAAACAGTGTAGGGGAATATACTGTGTGGTGCTCCAGGTTCTAGGCAGTAGGGCAGCACCTCTAATGAGTTATATGAAATCCTGGATGCTGGTATGGGTAAAGGGGTAAAAGTCCATTAGCATTTAAGTGTCAAAAGTCTCTTTGACCTGAATAAAATCAGAGGTAGCTCAGCTGGGTAAGAGGTGTAATGTAAAAGGACTGGAAGGGAATGGATGCTATTACACAGCAGCTCTCTGAATGAATGGAGAGCAGGATCTATGTGCATCATTTTTGTGACCCTTCTGAGGTTGTCAACAGGTAGGCCTGACAAATCTAGCAATTACAGCTTAGACTGTTACCTCTGATAACTACTGTGCTATTGCACCTTTCCATTCAGGGTTGCTGGTCACCCTGCAGTGATGAGAGATCTGAGTTGCTTTCCAACCTGAATTACCTTAGGATCCTATTAACTTTCTTAGCCACTTCAGCAGTAGCTCAGGCACGTTAGACGAGTTTTCTTCAGACAGCACTGCTATGGGGCTACAGTTGATGGCAAAGTGTTGGAGCAGACAGCGGTTGAAGCTTCTGCAAAGTTTTCTTTTTGTTGTTTTTGTGCAAGAGTAAGAAGCCTTCAATTAATTTGCTGCCTTAATTGGTCTGAATTAATCCATGGTGCAACTCCATTAACTTCAACTGACCCAGCAACATCATTAAAATGATAGGAAGGTATTGATATTTCTCTGATGCAGCAAGTTGTAAAAGGAGTCTCCCTAATTTTTATATAGTGGAACTAAAAATTTACATATACCTTTTTGTTTTGTAAATACGTTCTTTCAAAGCACTTATTGTTTTAGCTTGCAGCAGTGGGTTTCTATATGTATCGAGTTCACTGATTCCTTTGCAAAGGATGTTAATTTGTCTCTTAAGAGCTGAAGGTTTGCCTGTAGCTTGTGTAAATAGTATATGCTCTTGGAAATAGTGGATAAACCAGTAATGTTCTAATAGCAAACTAAAAGGGGGTGCATTTACCTGTTTGAAGTAGATAAGAATGTAAATTATGTTTTGCCCAGATTAGAATGGGATTCCTGTTTATGTAGCTGCAGTGGTTGTGCAAGGGAGAATTATTTATGAAGAAGTTTGAAAGGCTTTTGGAACTACTACTCCTATCAAATTTTCTAAACCAAAAGGAAAGTTTAACGTGCCTACTACTGAGAACAAGTTTTCCTTTGTACGTCCTATGCTGAAAAACAGGGTAACCTGGTTGACTGTTTTATCTGAACTTCCTTACATTTATAGGTATTACTTTTCTCTTGAAGAGACGCTATTCAGCATGATTAAACTTCAGTTTTCAATGGTCTGAAGTTATATTTTTGCTAAAGATTTTTTTTTTGTTTTATTTTTTCCGTTCTTTAAAAGATGGTCTACTTGATCTGTACCTAAACTTTGATCAGTTCTGATAACCTCATGTGTACCTTGGAAACTGCTGCTTCCATTTGGTTATGAAGAAGGGGTTTGATGTCTGGAATATTGTCTGGCTTTTCCCTGAATACCATTTGGTCCAGTGAAAGATATTGCTTACACCTAAGACACTTTTTCTGCCTGTATGTTTATTACAGCTATTGTAAAATATGCTGCAGCAAAATATTTTGGTGCTGTTGCTGGTAGAATCAGTTTACAAACTGGCCACAGAATTGGTCATTGTTTTTTTCAAAGAATCTTTGTTTTGCTAAAATGATCAGGATGCTGAATGATGAATCATCATTAGTTTTACTGAGCCTACTGAAAAAATCATTTTTGAGTCACCTGAAAAGTATTTTCAGCCGTGGCCATTTATTGATTGTCCTTTTGGTTTGGTGGTAGTTTCCTGACATCATCTAAGTCCATCTCCTTGTGAATATCTGCCTGACACTGTGACAGCCCTGGAACAAAGCTGACTCTTTGAAAGCAATGTAAGAAACTACTTTTGAAGTGGGTATCTCCCATAATCTTTTTTTTCTTAACCCTGCAGACCGTGGTGCTAACTTAGCTGTGTAGGGTTGAATGCAGCAAAAGCAGGAGAAACAAGTTGGGGTTTGCCTGGGGCTAGCAGTCTTTTTAAAGAGGATTGGGGGTTATGCTTAGTCACTTTACATGGTGACATTAGTGAAATGAAGAGGTTAGTGCATCTCTGCTAACTGCTGTATGAAGATGTTTCTTTTGAGCTGTCATAGCTTCAGAGAGTTCCTGTCCAGAATCTGTGAGCTGTAAAACTGTGCTTGATTTCTCAAATTCCAGGACCAATAAAGGCTGGTCTGTTGTTGGGGTGGTTTGGGGTGGGTGGGTGTTGTTCTTTTCTTCCCTTCCCGTTCCTTTATGAGTTGGAGATCTGTTTGAGGAGAATACCTCAAGCTAATCATAGAATTGAGGGCAACCTATCAGTGAACATGGCAATGTTCTCACTATGTGTTTAACTCTAGACTAGCCACCATAAGTTACAGTTCTCTATGTCCCTCTGTGCCATAAGCAACTAACTCTTGGTTTAGGACCTCGGATGTCAAGGATGTGCCACTACCATTTGAAATGTTGATTTGTTTTTACCTGTTTCTGTCTTGAGGCAGTGGAACCAGCTATGTTTGCAAAGCACCCGGTAACAGAAGGGTGCATCTATGCTAAGACTTAGTATTTTTCTCCTGGCATCTGAAAGAGGATGGTATGTTGTATCTGCTGCTTGTCATGCTCCTATTCCTGGCTTTGCTGAAAATGTTCTTCAGGATAGCTTGTCCTATAGGAGGCTGCTGGCAGGATTGTCATTCATTAATTCCACTTGCAATTGAGAGAGAGGAAATGTCGAGTAAAGGCCTGTCTCCCTTTCTGCCTGCTCTTAACTGCTTCAGTCCCAATAATAATGAAAAAGCAGTTATTCTCTTGCTGTCGTCTTCATTTTTACTGTTGTTGCTTATAGAAAAAGTATTACTTGGTTCAGTATGAAGTTTGCATGTTTATATCCATGAGATTTATGTGAGATCATTCTTATTTCCCCTCCCTCCCTCCAACTGGCGATGTAGAGAATGCTTTGGTGGAAAATCAAGACTGCAGTTGTTCCTGTCAGACTATAAATGATACATGACAAGTGGGTGTAGATACTTAGATTTCTGATCTGCTTCTTGAAATACATTGCTAGTACAGAGTCTTACTTCTCATTCTCTTCCCGCTTATTATAGATTATGTCCCCAAAAGCTGTATTCCAGCTCTTCTGTGAATTCATTTGGTTTGCTGCAACTATTTGTGTTCATTATGTCAACAGAAGTTGTGTTGTACATATAAGAATATAACATCCCATAAAAAAAGAAAAATACATCTGTTTTTGTTGTGTTGTAAGACTATAGGACAACTTGTGTTGGGAGCATCTTCCAGAGCTTTCTAGTCCAACCTGCTGCTAAAAGTAGCATGGAGACTAAGGAACTTCTCAGGGTAACCTGTTTTAGTGCCTGACTGTCTTCAGGGCGACATGAGGAGTCTGAAACTCTTGTTCCAACTTCATGGGATTGTGTGATGTAATAACTTACCTCTTAAACTCATTGCTAGTTTTTGAAAGTGGCAGTGGGGATAAGTAATGGAAATTAAATGTTGTATTTGTTCCTGCTGCATGGGGCTGGAGGTATTCAACAGCATGAGGTGAGTCCACACAAAGTTTAAAGTTGGTTCTTAACTGTGATGAAATGGAAGGCTGTTGGAACAGTTTTGTTACTGTCACTAGTTGTCCTTCGCTCCTGGAAAGATCACAGAAATTTATGAGTGTGCCTGATAAGTGATATCAGTGAACCATTCTAGTTCAGAAATAGGGAATTATTTCACTATGACCAGTTTGTTCTGTGGCTAATAGCATAAGGATTCAGGCTCAGAGAAGAGGAAGTCTAAATTGACTTTTCTATCAGTAGAGGAGGGATAGAAGGAACTGTAACTAGAGGCTGGGTATCTGTAAAGAGTCTAAAGACAGACAAGATCTTTAAAAGAAGTGCAATGCACGAGATAAAACTGTGGCTGAGTGCAGATCTTAGAATAGCTCAGAGACTGGCTGGCTGATCAATTTTGATTGACATGCATTTTGGGGAATAACTGCATTCTTTGACAAAGGAGCTGACACTGGTGGAGTTTAAGACCACACTGAGCAGTTTATTCTCTGAGATTCTGTTAGAGGCAGCACTAACATAAACCTCAGTTTTGTTTGCAGATACTTAGGGGTTATCATGGAACACATTTAATTCACAGATCAACTTCCATTCATGGATTCCGATGAGTATTCTAAGAATAACAAATGAGGTGGAGATAGCACTATGAAGCTGAGTTAATTATCTCTGTCTATCCCTTCTCGCTATTCCTGTATGAGACCTACCATGATTTAAGTCATGGGGCTCATAACCAAGGCTCAAAGCATGAAAAGCTTCAGACAAATTCAAACTTTTCATTCTGTTACCACTGAGCTGAATTCCTGTTGAAAGAGTCTGGTGCCTTCCTGACTAGAAGTGAATCATTACTGCTAAAATGATCTGAGGTACTACCTAATCAGTATGTAAAACTAGCAAGAATGTGTTTTACTTTCTGCTAGGTAGTTATAATAAGATGACATGTTGATCCTAGGAGTCATTTGCTGTGGAAAATTTGCACAAAGCAATGACTGTTGTGGTTGAAGATACATGGCTCATTAAATGGAATAGCTTTCTACCCCCGCTCCATGCTCTGCCCCCCTCCCCCTCAAAAAAAGGAAGAGACCACAGGAAACTGGCAAGCTAGGATACAGATGCTGAACACAGTACAGTCTGGATAATGGGGTTCTCAGTTACTGGGGACAGTTAATCTGGGAAAGACAGGCAGCTTGGTGTTGATTTAGTATTGGTGAGTGCCGCTGAAGGGTTGTTTGAGTCCCTGTGCTTTTTTACATCAGAGTAATCTCTGTTCCCTTCACCTGAAATGCAAGAGCAACGCAGGAACTGCATTTTCATTATAGTTCTCAAAGACAGCCCAGTCTTGTCACAAGTAGAATTAGCTTCTGAAAAAGCCATGTACTGTGGGTATGAAATCAGTGCAATGTGAATTTCTCCAAGGCTTACTGCTCTATGACTAATTTACAGTGACTGTTATTTATACTAATAACTACATTGGATAGTGAGAACAGTGTACTAGATGGGCATTTAAATTTCAGTAATGTGTTACACTTGCTTAATAATGTAAATTTGACAGGTTAAATGTAGTAATCAAAAAGCAAGAATCCACTTTTAATGCCTTACAGTATCGGATGTTTCAGTATTTGTGCCTTAGTTTAAGGACTTGCAAACAGGATGAGCAAATTTACTGTGAAGCAAAATGTAATTTACATAGGGTTATACTTCTGGTCATGTTCATACAATTATAAAAATGGATCTGATGGCTTTGGAAGATAGTTGGAGGTTGCTGTGACATGGATGAGGGGATGCTGTCTGTCTGCATGCATCACATGAGGCATGTTGAACTCAGGCAGGCCGATAAGGGCAGATCCACAGCTCAGTGTTTTACTGAGACGAGGTGCACATTTCTCAGCTACAAGCAGTGCTTCAGCTTCTCATCTGCTGCAGGGCTTGATGTGCAAGACTAACATCTGCATCCTATATATTGTATTATGGAATTGGAGGAACGCTGCCTTTGGAAATGTATGAGTTAGCGCTGAGGCGCAGTGGGAGATGCGGGCTAATGATCCTAATCCCCTGCGCCTCCCACTTTCAATCTACATCTGATTTTGCTCGGTCACACCAGTAGCACTAGCAGGATAGTTGGAAGCTTCTGCCTTACAAATGAGGTGCATCTTCCCCGATGCTTTAAAGCCGTCAGGAATCACAGCGCGACGCACCAAAACAAACGGAACGCTAGAACACGCTGAGCCCGCTCGGAATCCAGAGCAGCTGGGGGACGGCCATCCCGGGGTGAAGCAGTGTGGTTTCACAGAGAGGACTCTAGAATGGCACGTGAAGATGTAGCAAAGGAATAATACTGAAAGGAATTGAATGCGGATGAGCTGATGTCCTGACTGTCTTGTGACTATGTCACATCAAGCTGTTAAACAGGCAGAACTAAATCAGGATGCTCAAGTCATTTGCAGAGCACATTATGTTCTGAGGCGCTATAGTCTCACTTCTGATTATAGAGAGTGTTATCAATTACTCTTACCCAGAACATTGTTTATTTGAATATTTACCAGATTGTAAAAGACTTACAAAAGAAAATAGCACCACAGCAAAATTCAAGGGTTGTTGTTTTGGTTTGCTTTGGTTTTTTTTCTCTTTTTTTTTCTAGGAAAGCAACAGAGCAGTGTCTGAAATTCTGTCCTCTTAACTTTCTCTCTTCATTGTTCCTGAAGTTAAATAATCTCTTCAGAACAGATCTGAAAGCCTTAGAGAGGCAAGTTGATTATAGACCTTATGGTATCTTTCCTTTTGTTTCAGTTTGAAGTATTATAATGCTTTAGTCTATTGGTTATTTTTTCCTGGTGTCTGTAGCATGCATATGTAAATAGATTTGGGAATGTACCCTGCACTTCCATCATATGCTTGTTGAGCTGTAACAATCCTATAGTTGCTAAATAGCAGGTTGTCCTTTGCAATTGATAGATCAGGTCAGGGAAAGATGCAAGGGAAATAAAACATGCTGGTTATGTGTCTGCACATGGTCCTTATCCCTGCCACCCTGACAATGTTGGATATGTGGTTTTATAAATGCTGGTGTTAGCAGACTAATGTATCAAACATAGTATATGGCCATGTTTATTCATTTAAAGAGAACAAATGTGGATTTTATTTTATTTTTTTCTGATAAATCCCTGGAATACATTACCTCAGTGTATTGTCTGCTTCATCAGCCTGTAAATTGTGACGTGCATAATCAAAGTACTCTTCCTCTCATGATTCATAATGGAACGTGATATATTAAGAGGTAATCCATTTTAAAATTGCCATGAGCTGCCAGAATAATTTATACTAGGTTTCTTTCTGTAGAGAGAAAGGCAAACATGCATACTTTTTCTAGTGTATAGAACTTATGCCAAAGTTTACAATGCTAATATGTGTTTTTATGTTGCAAAATATATTAATGTGTGAAGTACACATTGTACCATTGGTGAGGAGTTTAAAGCTGCCTTTGCTGAAGAACTATTAAAACCAGTTCATTCATCATACTCATTTAGGTAGATACTGTGTAGGAACTAAACCAAACATTATGCTTTAGGGTTACTCACTTTTTATATCACAGAGGAAAAAAAACCCATACTTTAACACCATTACTAATTTTTCCAGTCACCCCATCACAAAATATTTGAGAAAGGAAACCAGAAGGTTTCCCTCTCCCTCTTTTTTTATCTTGTGTTTCATAGTGGTGACATTGTTTGCTGAAAATTTCTACCCTGTGACCCGTTCATTAGCTTGCAAGAAGAAAGCTGGGTGCATTCTGCTGACTCACAAAGACAGACATGTCTTTATCCAGGCAAACAGGCTAGTGAGGAAGTTTAAAACAGAACTGCATCTTCTGTAGCTGCTTCTAATAACAGTCATGTTTTGGAAAAAGAGAGTAAGAATGTTTTGCTCTTACATTTAGATACCTTTATTCTGAACTGTTGGGGGAAAGGCGGATCTTTAGTATACATTAGCTTTGGTGCAATTGCTTGGAAGCCTGTCTGAGCATTAGGCCTATGGAGATTTGAGAGTTAAATCTTTGGAGATCATAAAGGAAAGGTAGGGTTGGGAATTTAGAGTCACCTGAAAAAAAAGTAAAGGAAGTTTGGAGGAATCTGAGGTTTCAGCAAAAAGACATTGCTGGAACACTGGTATTTAGAATGGTAAAAATTCCATGTAGAATTGCTGGTAAATTCCTGGACTGCATTAAAAAAAAATAAAAATGAAAGAATTAAGATCCTTTTAGTTCTACTACAATTTACTGGGTTTTGGTTTTGTTTTGTTTGTTTGGGTTTGTTTAACTTGTAACTACGTACAGATGGCAACTGGTTATTTAGTAGTATAAATGTGGTGTAAATGTAAATTCCTACTATGGTAACTTGCTTTCTTGCAGCTTCCTTGAAAGACTGTCAACTGAGTCTTTTTAAACTATGTCTTCAGCTCCTTCAGAGAATTCCTATAGATTTGTGCAGTGTGACTTTTCTTACACAATCTATGTTGACCCGTTCTGGATGTATCACATTCATCTGTGTGTTCACAAGTTATTTTTACTGTAGTTTCTACCCATTCACTATCTACAGACATTAGATCTACTGGCCTGTACTTGCCTCTCTCTTCTGGAACATTTTTTTTTTTCATATGTGAGACCTTCTAGACTTCTCATAGGTACTTTTAAGCAAGATTATACCACACAGATAATTTCTTGGTTATTTTGTTCTAGATTTTGTCCAGAAAAATCATAGGTGAACACCACCTGAGCCCAGTGACGTGTTATTGTTTAGAGTGGAAGTTCTTTTCTCACATTCTAGTGTCTTCCAGCAGCCCTTTGATTTGAGGAGGGGGGGGGGAAAGCCCAAAATTGTCTGGTTCACCTTACACTATGAGGGTATTCAGTAAGGGAATCTCCTTCAACTGTCCTACAGTAAATACAATTTTTAAAAACCCCACAACACCGTAATTTTTGAGTAATGCAATAACCTTGTCTTCTGTACCTCCTAGTTCTTTTTTTTTATGTTTGGGTTAGTCCTGTAGTAAATACTGAAAAAAGCAGATGTGACATTTGGGGGATTGTAATGAAGGATGTCTGGAGGGCAAAAAAAATATAAATCTCACCAGATCAGCTTGGAGAAAATGATTGTTGTATACGATAACTAATTGAAGGATTAAAAGCAAAAGGTTACGGTATCTGCAGAGAGAACCTTGAATGTTTTAATGACTGTCAGAAAAGTCATCTACAAGTGCATTATTTGAACATATATTTTAAAAGTACTTGTGTTTTTAAGCGAAATGTGATTCTAATTTTTTTTAATTTTTTTTTTCCCCTTCACAATCTGAAATGGGACAATGAGTTAAAACTTCAGTGGCTGAAAATTGTTGCAAATGGCTCTGTCCATGTAACTTGAATGAATACATTACAAGATTAATTACAATAGTTCAATAAACTGTGTATTTCTCTGATATTCTGTGCTGGATGTTAGTATGTGAACTATTTGAGGAGAAGCTTTTCTTCATTTCTCTATTTGTTAAACTTGCAAAGTTCCGTTTTCCCCATTACTGTACTGCCTTTGGTTCATTCTGTGTAACATTTATGTGCATGTAAATTCTTAATGCCTATTTTAGATTACGTAAAACAAACCCAGTCTTGCCAGTTCTGCACATACCTCATTGCTCTCTAAGAACCAAATTTGGGAAGCTGTTTGGTGAGATGTCTTGAGAGGAAAGCCCTCACTCCAGACTACATGAAGCTGATAGATGTCTAGAGAGTTGTCTTAGACAAGGCATGTTCCATCTGTTTATTTCTGTGGAGCTGAGGATCTTGGGCATTTTCCTTTTTCTGCATCAGGAAGTTTGGTGAAAGAGCATGTGGAAGCACACACTGTACAAAGCTGACCAAGAACACTAGGGAATGCTCTTCATGCTTTTTACTTTAAATTACATTTTTTATAAGTTGGGGCTAGTGACCACACTATTCTGCATCTTCCTTTAAAGCTCCTCAATACCATGATTTTCAGGTAATGTTATTTGTCATCTTGTATTTACTAACTAAGAATAGATCTAATTTGGAACAAATCCTGAGGTTCACTAAGGCTCTCAAACAACATGAAGGTAATGTAGTAGTTTGGGAATTTGCTATTTAAGTCCAAGTACTTCTCAATTACCTGAATTAGATGTTCTTTCATAAAGGATATTTTTGAACTACCAGTGCTGTTTGCCAGATTGTTATGTCTTTTGACAGATGCATTTGAAATGTTTTTTTAAAGCTATTATTGAATATTGTAGAATTGTGTGGAAGATCAGTGTAAAAGAAATTATATTTTTAAGTTATTACGGTAATCTATTTTATGGTCTTTAGCATTAGATGGCACTGTTTTCTAAGCTTACCTTTTACAAGTGAGTCTGAGAATTTGAGAGCAAAAATTGAAATGCTATCAAGTATATTTACCATAAGATAGATTAATTAAAATGTGTCAGTGTGAATTGGAAATGTGTTGACCACTATTGCTTGAAAGTATAGAGACTTTCTAAGTTAATGCTGTTACAGTTCTGAATCCATAAACCATCCCATCAATACACTAGACTTCTTACCACTGTCATAGAGCCTTAATAATGTAATGGGACCTTTTTGGATTTACCTTACTGTACTTATGGCTGGTAGATGTGTGACTGACACGAAGATAGTGAATAGTTCACCTGCATTTTTGCCTGGTTCACCTGTTTGTTTCTTTTGGTTGCGTGGGTTTGTTTTGTCTTGTTTTTGTGGTTTTTCCCTAGCTTGCTGTCCTTGCAGTCCTTAGGGTTCCCATGGCAGCTTTGCTTCTTTCTAGAGAAGCTCTCCTGCACTCTCTGAAACTATTTTTCCTGACAACCACTGTATGAGTAGAAATGGAGAGTTCAGCATGCTCTTACCAGTCAGCACAGCAGTAGGAGGAAGGAAGATGTCCTGTAGTTCATGCTGAGAAAGCTGTATGCCTCTGAAGGTACATACCCAGCAAATGTCCCTGCTTGCCTTTTGAGGGTGTCCTCACTCCTTACCCTTTCCTTGTCTGACTGGGCAAAGCAGGGATGTTCATTGGCCACAGTGGGTGTTGTCAGCTATATGTTATTGCCAGGCTGGAATTGGGCTACAGGAGTGGATGGGTGGTTAGGGTAAATATAGACTGTGCCCAAAGCTCTTGTGGTGGTTCAACAAGTCAAGCAAATAAATTATTTCTGAGCTTCCCAACACTGCAATCTGCTTTGAAGGCTTTCTAGATCCAAATTCCATGTACTGTCTGTTGCTTAGACACAACCAAACCTAAATGAACATGAATGTGAATAGTCTTTTAGTAGTGCAGCACTGCCTGGAGCAGAAAGGAGCTATTAGCGTCAGGAATATCCACTCTGCCATTCTGAACCAGGATTTGCTGCCTTCAGTGATTCTCTTCTGAGCTGTGCAGGATTAGCTGCTTACTGGTAGGACTTGGATGCATCTTCACATACTGGCCATGCTATCAATATCTCGGCAACAAAATTTTTCTTGTGGATATTTGAAAACAGTACTGGGGATGATAATGTCAGTGTGTGGCTTAAGTAATTCTTAAGAATGGTTTGAGTGTTAGTGCAAATTCAAGTACTGCTGTTGTACCTATTAACATATTAACTCAATAGCATGAGTTAGAAAATCATTCATTTCTTTCATTTTATTATCAAAAAAGTTTCAAAGCAAAACAGGAAGAGGAAGTGATCTTGCTGCAGGCAAATCACTACTTCTCAAGTGTCAGCAATGTTTAATCAATGGAACTACGCAGGAGTGTCAGTGGTCACTTTTACTGTCTACATCATTGCAAGGGTCTCGTGCTTAGGAACTGTCTGGAGGTTTAAGGGACTTCCTTCTTCTAGGGCAGTAGTCTGTATCCCTCTGCTTTCCCCACTGTGACTGTCATCTTATGTCCCTTTGCAGTCAAGTAATAGCTTTGGCATAAATTTAGTCAGATCTTAAGTTCCGACATCCTTTGGGAATAATGACAAAGCTATTCAGCCACCTTTCATAAGATGTGGTATTTATTTAGAGAAACAAGCAATACAGGGAAAATGAATGTTAAGTCAATAAGCAGTTCATGCATGCTGGCTACTACCTGCCACCTCTGCAGTCCTGTCATGTGCATATGTGTAGGTAGTACACTGCAGACAAAATAAAAGCTCATTCGCCGCCCGGTCCAAGATGAAAAAGAATTGTTTGTGGCAGTAACTGAACAAATATATCCAGCACAGTGCATGTTATGAGACACAGTCCATTAATCTTGGGCTAGGGTTTTACCCTGCCTCGGTTATGCATGGCTTTCTTCTGTCCTGGAGCATTGACAAGGTTTAGTTGTATCTGCCTCCAAAGCACAAAACCGAGGCATCCCTTGATACTCAAGTTTATCAATTTGTCCTGGGTTTTGGGTTTTTTTTGAATCAGCAGGCATCTGCAACAGGGGTGTCCATTAATTCCATTTGTCTTTCATGTTTAATTAACTTTCCTTGGTCCAGGATGTCTGTTTCCCCTTGCAGGGGTAAGAATTCAGCAGTGCTGTCACTTGCTTCTGTAATTAATATAAATTAGCTTCTCCTTTTCCCCTCGGACTCCAGTTTCCATAGAGGATTAACTTAGCACGAGTACAGGTGATTGTCATCCTCTCGATCTTCAATATTAAAAAAACAATTGAACAATGCCCAGGGTATTAGAGACCTTTCAGTGTATATGTCATGTGAATGCTCTTAAGACTGTTTTCTGTAATGCAATAGTTATTTAGGGTAATAATGCAGTGTTACATTTTTCTTTTTTTAATATATGCATGTTTATTCACTGTACAGTTCAGTTACTGAATTGTTTGTGGTACACCATCCTATTTGCAACCTGTCCGTGTTTGCATATGGTTTTTATTTGGGGCCCTGTAGGTGACCTCAAAATACACTGAAATACTGGGAACTGTTTTATAAATCAAGAAAGTTCTGTACTGTCCTAGTTTATTTCATGTGTGCTAATTTTACTAGTTGGCAGTTAGGTACACAATAAGGTGGGAGGAAATAATGTTCAGTGTAAGCTGCTGTCTAGTAAATCCTTCAGTATTGTTATTAGATAATGCCAAGACAAGAAACTGCCCAGAAACAGGGCAAACTGGAAAGCTTTGGAGAGCTTCTCCTAATTGTGGAAGTTGCTGCAGGCTAGAGGTGTGTTCTGATGTGTCTGTGGTATCCTGGGGAAATAAGACACCTACAGACAATCCCTTACCTAAAGAAAGCAGTCTATACTTATATCAGAAGGCTTTGCTTCCACTGCAGAATTAACATTATATTGGTTTTGAAAAGGTTTTGCTGTCACAGCATGTTAATGCATAGGACTATGGGGAAAATATTTCACTGAATCTGCTGAGTAAAAGCAAATAGAATCTGCCAGCCCCGAGTTTTGGAGAATTGCACACTTGTGCTAGAAGACAAGACTAGAGTCCTAAGGTACTTACTTCGTAGAGGTCAGGAAAAAAGCTAAGTTGCATTTATCACTCCTACACATGTAATATTTTCTCACACCCCATCTTGGTGGGTAAGAGAACAGTTGCTGCGGGAGTTGTACATGAGGATACTGAGAGCATGTGTAAAAGTTCTGTATCTGCTCTGTGGTAGCCAAATGTTCATCAGTGAGGATGTTTTACTCAACATGTCTAAAAATGAGTGGTAAAGGTGCAGGTCAAAATTTTGGAACTGTATCTTCAGGAAAAACTTTACAGTTTAATGGAATTACTCTTCTGGCTAAATGAATAATCAGGAAACTTGTATATAGATCTGAACTTTCTGAAAATCTAGATACTTGGGCTATTTTTGTATTTTTTCTGTTTTCCTCACAGAATCAATGACATTGTCATCATCAAAATACAGCTCTTTGCTTGGCTTTTAAATAGATGAAAAATCCTGAAATTTAATTTAATTGTAAAGGTGATTTTGTTGTTTTGTTATGTACAGATGAACTAGAAATGTTCAATTGACTTAACTCTGTTCATCTTCCCTGGGAATAAGAAGAAATCACAAAATCACAGAATGTTAGGGGTTGGAAGGGACTTCCGAAGATCGAGTCCAAGCCCCCTGCCAGAGCAGGACAGAACTAGAGCAGGTCACTCAGAAATGCATCCAGACAGGTCTTGAATGTACAAATCTTGGTGATATTTAACAGTAGTGTCTAGAGAAGTTCTCTACAAGTGTATTTACTGCTTTGGAGGAAATCTGTGCACACTGAGTCCTTTGTATTAATGCGGTATTGCTTGATGTACTGTCTTAAATTGTAAGGGAAGTCTGCATTGTCGGGTATATCATAATGACTTAGTTTAACAATGTTTAGCAAATTGCTTTACAAATCAGTAGAGAAGATGTAGTTGTGGACTGTGCCACAGTATTGGTAGTGCTGTGGATCACATCCTTGCCTCCAGTATATGTGCTCACAAGTCAAATGAAGCTTATACCTAGGAGTAAAATTAAACTTTTTGTAAACAACTCTTTTATGTTTTTCACTTCCATATTTCTTCTACACAGATGTCGGCTTATTTCTGTTGTGAATCTTTTGAGAAGAAACCTTCTACTTTAAAGCTACTGAATGGCCTTAGCTTGCAGAGGTGAACTTAACCAAGCTCAGGAGTATACTCGGGGTCATGGTACCTACCTGTAACTGAGTCTAGATCATAAGATCATTACATAGCTAACTGAATACGTAGGGCTGTATCTGCAAATAATTGAAGCTGTAATTAACAATGTTATGTTGCTTATACAGGGGGTAACTTAAGTAGGAAACTGCTGGTGTGCAGAACAAACAAATGCCCTCTTTAAATTGTAAGAGTTGCTGAAATGAGTACCTGATCAAACTTAGCAAAATTTGTCATTGAATTGATCTTATTATGTCTAAGTTTTCATCATATGCTGTTCAGTTCAGTCTTCTGAAGTACAATGATCTTGCTCCTTTTCCCTCTCCTGCTATGCCTTGTTTTCCATGCAAATGCCATTAACAAAAAAAACCCCAAACCAACAAATACTGGGATTGTTTTGATAGTTTATATGCTGCTGCTTGCATTGATAAAAAATTGACAATTTTTAATCTTATGGCATTTATTCATCCAGTTATTGCTGTTATTGCTTGCTTGTAGTTGAAATGAATAGAAGTCCAAATTGGAGAGGCTTTACAGTTGTTTTTGCAGTTAATAGATTCTAACTTCCGTTGTACTGTAAATTTATTACAACTAAAGTAAGGTTAATTATTCATGAGCTGTCTACGATTAGAAATTGTATTTCAACAGCCACATGCTAGGGACCTTTGTGGATAATTCTGAGATGTTACATCTATCAAGTCCTTGCCAAAAAACCAGCTCCCTCCCATGAATTGTACAACTTTTGGAGAACTGAATGGAAGTTAAAATATACTTAACTTTGTTTTGTCTGCTGTGTGTGTTCTGGTGCTGGTTATTTTGCTGTGTGTATTTTGGTGTTGAATACAACTCGAGAGAAACTAAAACCATGATTTTTGTAGGCTCAGCCATTCTCCAAGAAGCTGCTAAATGTTAGCTCTCAATGCTAACCTTACACTGAAGTGAATAGGTAAGGGCATGTTAATCTGTGGTAAAACTAGTACAAATTGAAAAATAGAATTGGATGGAAAAATGTGTGCAGATGTTCTTATTTTCAGTGATGGAAGGAATTGATTGAACACAATTCCCTAACTGTGGTATTAAGCAGAACCTACATAAAGCAATCTCTAGCCATACGTAATCTTCAAATGTTTTGTTTATGTTAGTAATATAGTGCTAATAGGGTGTAAAATATGAAAAGGAATTAAGCATCTGTATCATTGGAGCAAAGGAAAGAGTAAAAAAGGAGTGTTGGAAATAAGATTAACATGACAATCCAATACTGGTTGGTAAGTCTGCTGTGCTAGATAGAACATAGGCATATGTAGAGATCTGGAGATACCACATCAGTGTTTCTGTGAAGATTGTTTTGTTTTCTGGTAACCAGCTGCGTTGATCTGTATTCTCTTCTCTTGAGGTAGTCAACAGTCTCAATGAGTAACTCCTAAGAGGTGAAAATGTTGGTTTATAGCATAGTAGGAGTTAGCAATGCATATTTATCCAAGATTTTAGAACTCTTCTCAAATAAACCAATGAAAATGTACCATAAGTCTACTAAAAAATTACATCAGTATCATTAAAAAATGAATTACTATATAGCACATTAGAAATGTAAACCTACTGTAGTTTGGGGGGGGAAAACTCTCCTGTGGAAACAGTATTTTGTTCTCATTAATGTTGTGATGTATTCTAGTAATTATTCTGTCACTAATTTTAATAGTTGATATGACCAAGACTTTATGCTGTTAGTGACACTACATTTCAAAGCAGTGCATGATCTTAACTGTCAGATCACCTGATCTCAGGGGAAAACCCACTTCTTTTAATGTTCCTTTTTAAAAAAAAAAAATGTGCAAATAAAACGTTGAGTCTTTCTCTGTCACATCTAGCTGTACCAAAGTTTTTATTTTAGGTGAAACAGTACAGCATCTTCTCCTCGTCTGTGTTTTTCTCTCAAGGCTTTGTTTCTCACGGATAAGAACTGTCATTGGTGCATAGAGAAAACATGCGTTATTGGTACATATATATAATTGAAAAAACTGGTGCATTCAGAAAACAATATTTAGATGTGCCAATCAAGCTTTTTTTCTTGCCCTTTCTTGTGCATGATCTTGAGAGCCAGCTTTAAATAATTGTCATACTGTGGGCAACTAAACTCTAGAATTTGCGTTAACAGCCAGTATTGTAGCCAAAGTGGGGCTACAAAGTAAAAAACCCAAAAGAAATACAAGAACAATGGGCTTAAACAAATTTTAAAGGCTGCTTTCAGTTTGGTTGTGGACGGTCAAGAGAATCTAATTGTTATATGCAACAATTGAATGGACCTTACTCAGCATGTGTATCAGTGACATTTTAAAACAGCTCTTAATGCACTCTTGTTTTGCCTGTTTCTCCTACTCTTTGCTGTACTTTCTCAGACATGGGGTTAAGCCCAACTGAGTGTCTCATGGGGGTTTCATTTTTATTTTTGTTTCTTGGTTGTTGATGGGCCTGGTTTCGGTTGG
>WTSP01008436.1:0-19239 GCA_025331215.1 Actenoides lindsayi
GGGTTGTCAGGCACTGGAACAGGCTGCCCAGGGAGGTGGCTGAGTCACCATCCCTGACTGTGTTTAAAAGCCATATAGATGTGGTGCCTGGGGATACGGCTCAGAGGTGGACTTGGTAGAGTAGGGTTAATGGTTGGACTCGATCTTAAAGGTCTTTTCCAACCTTGATGACTCTATGCCCAAGGTCAAGGTCAGACAGTGGCTGCCTTTCACTCCTCAAAAGGTTTTATCTAAACACCACGATGCCACACCAGGAATGACGTGGACCACAAATTCAATAACAGACATGAGCATAAGGTAGCAACTCACTATTGATATTCAAGATTACTGATGACAAAACATTTATCCTAATAAGCACGAGGTATGTCAGTTAACTCCACAAAGATTCATGAAAACCCCTCAAATCTTTCAAATACACATACAGAATGAGTGAAAGAAGCTATAAGCGTGGGAGGTGGAGGAAAAATAAGTAAGCCATCCTACTCTGTACCTCCAAAAATGTAAATGCTAGGAGGGATATTTTGCTTCAGGACAAAAATCAGCCATCGTATCAGACCACATGATTTCCAAGTTTCATTTACAGTAATGATGCTGGGACAAGACTTAATCAGTCACCAGGTAAAGAGTAAGTTGCAGAGAACAAAGAATACGGACCACAACTTGGATTAATACCAGTTTCAGCAACTGAAAAAGAAGAGCTCTGAGAGCCTTGAAGCAATAGCAGCTTTCTTCCTTCAATGTATTTAGATAACTTTTAATTTTAACCCTAAGCTCTCCATTTCCTACCTTTTTTAGCAGTCAGCTTTAATAACTGGAAAAGCCAACTGCAACTCACCACAAGTGTTCTAGGAATAGACGTTGGAAGCTCCTGCACCTTACCTGGAAAGGACACTGAAGCTCTGAAACAAATAAAGTGGGGGCTTTTTCCAGACTGTTGAATTGAAGCAGACGTGGAAAAAAGGGGATTTGACTTAGTAGCAAATTCTACAAGTCTGAAAGAACCCTGTGGATCTGATACTTGGAAATGCTGGAGAAGAGTCATTATTTTAACAGTACCTCAGCCATCCCTGACTCTTTAAGCAAGTATCTGGCTCTTGGTATTCTCTTTACCCATTATATGATGAAAAAAAGTCACAAGCCAAATAAATATTTGTTTTCTCTTCCAAGTCACCTTTAAGATCATAATCCATCCTGACACCAGGTCAATGAGTTCTTTTTCAAGTTCCAAGCAATTCATCACCGCTCTGGGGTCTGAGCCGCGCCACGAATAAATGTGTTTTAAAAATATGTAGCTGCTGAGTCTTTACAGAGCCATTTGAGATGTCTAAAGTCATCAGGCAGGTCTGCGACTTGCTGCCCTTAGAAAGGTTTTTACATCTACATTAATCTCCTAGAACTGTCTTACGCTACAGAAAACCAGGGAGTGTTCAGTTCAGTGATTTGGCCACACAGTACTTTGAGCCGCAGACTCGGACTTTTAACTATGCGCTTGAGCAGTAACCTTTGAGAGGCAGCTTTGTGTTCTGACAGAAGGCAATAATCACCCTGTGATGAGAGCTCAGGCCGAGAGCATGTCCCCCCTGCTTTAAAAACAAATCCTCGGGATAAATCCCCGGCATCTTTACACAGCCAGGCTTGGAGGTGAAAAGAGGAGGTAGTATTCTATCGATTTTGCAAGAGAACTAAAGCAGGTAGAGTTTTGATATACACAGCCATGTAGACATCTAATCCTCTTGAGATCAATGGGAGTTAGAGATCAAAATGATTTCTGCAGATTTGACCACAATAGATACGTCCACAGTCACACCAACGAGGTTTATGTTTTCCTGGGCAGCTGAGGATCACCCTTGAGCCTCAGCCCCAAACACCTCTCAGCCTCTGGCTTCAGTCTTTAGAAGCTGGATGGCTCTGAAGATTGGAAAGTTCCACCAGCACAGGAAGACTGACTCGTGCTATGTCTCTGCCCCTCTCTGTAGCACGGACAAGTACCTGGTCCCTGGCCTTCAGGCAAGAGATGTGCAGTCGCCAACATCTGTATCCGAGAGCCTGAACCCTTGCCTAGGAGCTCTCTTCTCTTCTTTTTCATTCTGGAAAGCTGCAGCACACTCTCCTCATGTTAAACAGGCCACAGGAACCTAATTCCTCACTCTGAAGGGGGAGGTAGAATAGCTCTAGGTCAGGATCAGGCACATCGGCCGACTAACGTGGAGAAAAACAGCCCCATTATCATCCATCTGTTACCTCAGCTCTGCCAACTCTCTCCATTTTGTCTCTACTTGACATCTGACTAAGCACCTCAGCTTCTCAAGAGACCATTACACAACACTCACTCTTTTAACAGAGGTTCTGTTTTAGATTAAACTTGTAAAGAAAAACCCTAAGTGTGACCTTAAGGAGGGTTTAATGCGTAACGACCTGGAGAAAGCAGCATATTGTGATCTCATGAGGCCTATAATGTCAGATCTGGGGATGCTCAGGGACCACAGGAGTGGGATAAAGGCCTTCAGCCCTCAGAGCTATCTACAGAGTCATGCACTTGAGAGCACACGAGTTCAAATCACTGGGCCATTTTAGGAGGGCTTCCACGCTTGGACGCGTTTTGTGTGCGTGTGCAGCGTCAGCCTTACTGCTTTCCTACACCTCGTGCACACTGAGAGCAGGCTCAGTGCCTACAAACCAGACTGCACCAGACACCACGACACTCAGAGTGGCACTTCGGAAAAGGGGGCTGCAGGACACAGGCTGAGGTCTCCTGGTGACACGTTCAGAAGAGAAAAAGAGGTAGATGCAAATACTTGAACAAATGTCAGCGTTCCTGTCTGAGCACCTGCAGCCTTCACAGCCACCGAGTTCTTGTGACATTGCAGAAGATCACATCCAAATGTTAAAAGGAGGATTTAAACAGCCGGGGTAGCAACATGACAGCCTTCTGATGGCAAATGCAGGAGCCGTTCAAAAAGGAGATTCAGAAAAAGACAAAACTCTCTCGGCAACGTTAAAAATACCACACGCACCAGGCAGCCATGGCAATGTGCTGTCGTTCAGCCTCACCCCGGGCTGGGGGGTGGCACGGGGAGGTTTTTGTGTGTAATTCAAGAATAGTTATGACCTTGAAAATAATAATCTTGCTCACTCGCTCTCCACGCTCAACACTTGGGATTTGCTGCCTCTAAGAGGGAAGGAAACATTTTTTTTTGTCCTCAGAATCTTAGGAATGCCATTTCAAATAACACAGTTTTATAGTTGTTATTCTACCAGTGAAAGGTGCCACCTACCACCAGAGCCCCATAAACTGAAGTCCTCCCTGCTGCAGCTTCAGTGCAATCACCGTAACATGCTGCCCTTCAGCCACTCTTTGGCCTGATTTAGCATCACGAGCCATTTGGCTCCTCCTAAGGACCATTAAAGTGTTGACCTCTCCCTCCAGATGACCCAGTGTGGCTGTGCCAGCTGTAACACTATGTGCCAACCAGCTGGCCCTGGCATCACAGCACCTCATTAGAGCCATTGAAGAGCTGGGACATGGCAGGAGTAGACAGCAATGCCATACGAGCAAGAAGGAACACTGGCTGTCAGGGCTGGAAATGAGGAATGATACTTTCCAGAGAAACTCATGCATGTTATCACTGAACAATAAAAGTGGGCACAGAGATGGGGTGATTTCAGCCTGCAGCATTAAACCCTGCCAGTACCAGAGGATCTGCTCCCCCTCCGGCCTGGCACAGCCCAGGATAAAGCCTCGAGAACCTCCAGGCTGACAGAGGGTACCCGAGTGACAGGTTTACACCCTGGATGCTCTACCACACTCTGACCTTTGCCGAGCAGCTGTGAAACCTCCTCTACATCTCCTTACCTGCATGCCCTGGTCTGTGCTATAGCACAGGTCCCTGCACAGCATTCAGCCCTGGTTTGTTAGGATGACAGGACAGCTGGACCAGAGATGCTCCCTGTCTCCCGTGAAGCAGATGCTGCAGCAGACCGCCAAACAGCAACAGGTAGCAGTCATTTCAGAGAAGTACCAATCTAGTCCTCAAACTGGCCAGGTACTGAATATTTAAAGACTCTGTGGTTGGCTCTTTGATTGCTCTTACTCGAGACAGGTCTGGAGAACAAGCACGGCATCACTCGGCCTCAGTTGAAGCTTCATCCCAAAGTCCTCAGTACCTGTAAGAGCAGCGGTTTGATTTCAGTCCCCTCCTCCCCACCAAGATTCATCATTTCCAGCTAAAGCAAAGGACAGTATATTTGTTCCGTGCTGAAGCCCCTGGGACTCAGAAGACAAGATGAAATGGAAATTTTCTTCCTTTTCTTATTTTTTTTTTTTTTTTTAAAAACCACACCAGATTTATACAACCAGTACGGGCCAGATGAGACAAGATGGGTTCTTAAGAGGCTAGGTCCCCTGGTACAGAGCACAGACTGAATGTTATCAAGATGGTACATGCCAGTCATTAGGATGCTAATTGGCCCTGACAGGGCTCTGGTGACTGAAGTGAGCATCCGAACTGTCACTACCTGGAAGCATTGCTGCAGGGAACAGCTCCAAGGAGCCTAAAGGAGAGAAGTGGGTGTGAGGAAGAAGAGCTGGGGGATGTTTATAGCTCTCCACAGCTGTCTGCATCACATACTTAAAAAAAAAATACTTATGTCTTTCTACACCATGCTGCTAAAAATGCCACTAAAAAAAAAATCACTTCAGGTAATTTACATTTAAATGGACTTTGCACACAAAATGAATTATTTTGCTGGTCATGTTTACAATCACTTTCACTCCCCCTTTCCCAGGACTCCATGACTGGTCTCCAGCACCATCTTTTCTTTCTGTCTCCCAACCTATCCAATTAAAACATCAAAAATAAATTAGCTTGTCAGATTTTTTTTCTCACCACCACCACCACCACTCTCCTACTGCTGCTCTCTTCCTGTCAGAGCTTTACTTCATCTTGAAAAATTCTGGCGGGTTGAGTGGTTTTGTTTGTTTGCTTAGGGCTGATTTGCCATCTACGTACAAAATTTCCAACACTTTCAAAGAAGAGAAGCAAAACTTTCTGACCAGGTCACTGGTCACCAAGAGTGACCATTTCCAGTTTTGGCTGCAGAGCACCAACAGGGAGGTGCAAAGCAGACTGGATGATCTGCAAATTAAAGAGAAGGCTGAGAGCTGTCAAAAAGTGGACTGCTGGAAAATAAATGTTACTCGAAGGCGTGTTTTGTACTTCACTGCAAATAACCAACAGCACTGAGTGAAGCTCTTGAACCAGTGACTCGGTGGCCTGGATGTGACAAGTTCGATGTGTCCTTCAAGAGATCAGCTGTGAACAAGACAATGCAGCTAACAAGATGCCAGAACAGACACTTACAACACAGGTCCTCAACCCTGACTCACAGGTCAACATCTCACCCAGGCCCTGTGCACGTGAGATGAAATGTGATTGTAGCTTCTCTGGGTTTCATCTATGGCAAAAGCAAGAGGGCTCTGGAATAACCTTCCTAGACAAAAAAATGGATCTTTTCTTCTGACAGCCACAGTCAGACAGTCACTTTTCTTAATCCCTCACTACCACAATACCTAAGGCAACCCAGAATATTATCTCCCTTGAACTTCAGGGGCTACAGAGCAGAACCAAAGCAGCAGGTAAGATGCCTTCTCCACCCCAGCAAACTACCCAGGTGCTGGAACTCCAACGGTGTCTCCTAAGAATGACTGTAGAACACAGAGGGAAGAAGAGAAAAAGAGCCAGGAGGGAGTATGAAATCAGGATGCATGTCTCCCAGAACTATCATTTGTTCCAACACCACAGGAATAAATTGTCTCTTGAAATAGTTTGCAGTGCAAGCAGATAAAGAAGGGGGGGGCAAAAAAACCCAAAACAAATCCACAACCAAAACCAACAGAAGAGACATAGAGGTGACCAAGCAGCTGGGATTTCTCCTCCTCTAGGAACAGTGGGGAGAACAGGACCACAGTCCATTGCCCTCTCTGCTCAACTGAACCCCTTCCAGCCTCAGCACAACCCTTTCCTGGCAGGCTGTAGGAGAGAGAACATCTGAACACAGCCAAAAGATCCTGGAGAGCCACAGAATTTGTGCCTCTCTGCTGCCTGCCAGACCTCATCAGTACAACTGACACAACTGGAGAGCACGTGCTTCCTACTGGCACCACCACCCTGCCCCTGCCACCAGTTTCACCTTCCTTTGTAAACAGGTTTCATTGCTTCATAAAATGGACACTTTAGTCGTGAATAAGAAACAAAAAACCTTACTGGGGAGGGAAGCAATACTCAGCGTACCACAGTCAGTAAAAGACAGAAGAAAAGAAAAATATAAGCTGGAGAGTTGCGAGAAGGTTAGCGTTACAAAGGAACGGAATATTGGCTCTGACACAGGAGAAAGCTCCTCTGAATACCAATGTGTGCCATCCAGTGACAAAGGAGCTATACTTACCTCAAAGGAGATTAAGCAATATACTGTAGCACCTTAGGAAAGGGAGGAAGGCAGAAGAGAGAGGCAAGCAAGCATAAACACAAAGAGAATAAGACCCCTGAAGTCCGTTTCATATAGCTGCTTCTCCTTCACAAAGGAGATTTATATCTTTTCCTTGGAAATTCAGCATTCAGGAAAGCGGACTTAGAAG
The DNA here is from genome assembly GCA_025331215.1 of Actenoides lindsayi. Lineage (NCBI taxonomy): Eukaryota > Metazoa > Chordata > Aves > Coraciiformes > Alcedinidae > Actenoides > Actenoides lindsayi. The sequence goes on from WTSP01008436.1 coordinate 6,635, forward strand.
TATAACTCCATAATAATACCCTCTTTCCCAGTCCCCAGGAAGCTATCATACTGATTTACTGGTCAAAGAAATAAATGTGCTTCAGAGTTCCATACAAGGCACTTCTGCCTTTCTAAAGTTAATCCAGCTCTAGATGGATAAGCAAAAGGCCAACACTAGTGGAAAAATACCACAGAAAATATTTGTGTAGATAAAAGGAGCTTTCTAAAGGCCAGTGTTCCTGTCATGATGGAATAATTTTCCTTCTCTAGATAAAGAGCTGGAGAATAAAAGTCGAAAAAGTTACAGCACACAACCAGCTCCCTGGGTACCAGGATGTGTTCACTCGCCGGGGACTACACTTGACTGAAAATACCTAATTGGTTAAGTTTAAAACAGGAACTATTTCATAGAGGATTCATTTGAGCAAATGTTGACATCAATGCCTGCGCTTGTTACCCAGCCTGCGGCTACAGCCCACGGAGAGAACCAGGCACCTGCAGGGCAGGATTCATCTGTTTCTAAAGCAGTTGTCTAAAACAGGGTCAGATGAACCATGGCCTAAAAATACCTATTTTTCCTTCCCCACTGGGAGGAGGGTCCGTATACCCCCGTAGGCATCTGAAGCTCGTGGTGGACACGTTTCACCAGGCAACAAAATGACAGCAGCCCCTCTCTTGAGGCCCAAGCACAGGCACGGGGGTTTGCAAAACTGAATCCACTTTCTTTGCACTATGATGACTGGAAATCTCACTCTGAAGAATGCAAATACGAGTCCCAAGCTTCTGTATAACCTTATAGTTATATTATATATATATATTATATATAACCTTATATATATACAGTTATGTTATATTATATTATAGTTGCAGACATAGCCCTTCCAATGCAAGCAAAACGCAAGTGGGAGCAACGCTATATTCACAACAGGACTTCAGTGATGCTCAAGAGCATGAAAAGAACAACTGGAGGAAAATCCACGAGACTGACAGTTTTGCTTTTACAAAGTAATTCTCCCTTAGATTCGTGTCAACACAGCTGTCCCTCAGCTCCTAATCCAGGGTTTAAATGCAGCTTCCAGCAGCAGAGGGGAAGATGATAAGCCCCAGATTCCTCTTAAAACATTTTTTTATTGGTGAACAAGGCAAATGAGTCCTAAAATAGAACTTAATGATGTGGGTTGCGTGTACCCAAATCCATGGCCTAGCAGAAGAGCTCATACAGCCCTAACTGCCCAGTCTTGGATGGAAGGGGAACCCCAAGCTCTTCCCTTACTCCTCAATCCTGCCAGGTGCTGGTTTGTCCCGCAACATGGGTGGCTAGATCAGGCTGCAAGAACAACCCACGCAGCCCTCAGCTCTTCTCCCTCTTCACCTGCAAGGGCTTCTCTGGGAAAAGCACAGGCAGGACTGGGTCACCTTCACCGGGCTGCCCGCAGCTCACTGCTGGTCGCAGTCTTTCTCCACGTGCTACTCAGAAGAGAAGCATCCCGTGCGCACGCTGACATCTGGGAAACACCAGGCGAGTGCCGCGGGCAGATCAAGCGTAGGCCAGAGGCAGAGGTGCGGACAGGCTGCAGACGGACTGGGTGTTCCTGCCCCCGGCAAGCCGTGCACAGCCCCGGGGAGGTCTCTGCTCGGGCAGGAGCGGTTGCTGGTGCAGGGCTCGTTTCTCCGACGCGGGCGGATCGGGGCCCGTCTCCTTCTGCCGCGTTCAGACAACCGGCCCCGTTCAGACCCAATTCCAAAGCGGAGGCTGTTTGCTCACCCACGGTCAAGATTAAATTCAGAGGGCTGGGCTAACCTCTCAATTCGCAGTAAACCAGAGACCGACCTTCTCTTCCGGCAAGGACAAACAGCTGCGGGGAAGCTGCTTCAGGCCTCAGCAGCAGCCGTTCAGTAAAACCGAGAGATTACCGCGAGCAGGGAAAGGCGAGGGGACTCCAGAAACATCTCCTCCAGCACACAGCAGAAGCTGCCCAATCTTAACCTCCATTTCAAATGCTAATTACTTTCCAGAATACTCAACCTGGTGGGTTTTTTTCCTGAGCTTCCACAGAGGACTTAAAAAAAAAATAAAAAATTAAATAAAATATAAGACTCGTTCAGAGATCTTCATCTCTCCCTTTCTAAATTTATATGAATTATGTAATTGCACTTTTAAAGGACTACAGCAAGTGACTAGAAGAGACCTGCACAATGAAGTAACACTAATGTGACAGAGCAGGAAAAGAATACTTTTAAAAGCAAAAGAGCACTTTCTCCCCCAAAAAAACTTGGAAAAGAGAAGGCAGAAGGCACCAGAATTACATGGTGAAAAGGTATTCCAGGACAATGGAATGTATAGCAAGTGATTTTAATTGCTGAGTTTATGATATATATTAAATGATGTACAGGATGCCTGGAGCAAAAGGATGGCTGCCATCCTAGAGAAGATGAATGCACTAAAAAGATAACATGCTTTCTTAACATAAACATCTGGCATATTATATATATATAACACTGGCAGTGTGATCCAGCAGGACGGGCTCACAGGCATTTCCTAAAGGTGTGTCACTGTAAAAGGATTTATTAATTACTATCAATAAAATTATGATTGTGGAAGTTAAATGCCTGAAAGCATTTTGCCAAAACCATTTAGCTCTGGACTAAAACTCCAGGAGAAGAGAAAGGAAAGAGCAGATCAGTTTCTCGTGGTAGGGTTTCAGTTGAACTGGAGGAGGCAGCTTAGACCCGCTGGTATTTGGTTGTTTTAAAGAGGTACGGGGCATGTACTCAACTGATTTCAGGACAAATGTATTTGCATCACTACACCTTTCATCAAGACTTTAGTGTTAGGCTCTGAAGCAGAAGAAAACCAGTCCTTATGTAACTGCTGACTTCTTACTTGCTGTTTATTTCTAAAACACAGAAGTAACACAAGGGTTCCCCAGCAGCAGCTCACAGGGCCGTGCTAAGTGTCCACAGCCCCTCCAACGCACAAAGCAAAGTGCATCCCGAAGGTGAGAACAGGGCTGTGTGGGAGATGAGGAGCTCACTCTGCCAGAAACACCGTGTTTGGCACCAGTCCATCATCCCAAAACAATCAGGAGCCACTGAATTAGAGCAGATTACAGGAGACGGCGCGGAACAAAAACCAGAGACTGAGAGAGCACAGGAACGAGAAGGAAAACCTCAGCCAGTCTGACCAGCATCCTCCCGTCAGCCTGCCCAACAGCGAAAGTGTTAAACTCAGATCGTCGTTTCAGGTGGGTTTGGGGAACCATGAGCTGCTCTTCACTACCAGCCCTCTGCTACCATCACCCCCAGCACAATGGAACAGCAGTCGGTGTGTCATCAGAAGGGTTCAGGTTTCTCCACAGTGCCAGGAGAAGGCAAATGTCATGACACCAAACGCTGGGAGAGATCCCTCAAATCTTCACGATATACAAAGCCTGAAGGAATGTACATTATGGGAAGATTTTGTTTGCTGGCATGAAATCAAACATATAAGCCAAATATTATTCACAAAGGTCAAGACAACCTTCAAAGAAGCCAGAAATCCAGGGGGAGGCAAAGTATTTCCAAGTAGTTCCACTTTCCTCACACAAGCCAGGGAAGCTCAGAGAGAAGGGTCATAAATAATGGACTTTATTTTCATTCTTTGCATATCTTCTTGCTGGTTCAGTGCCCAGTGTCATCCAGAGATGGAAGCTGATTGTGAGCCATTTTTGGATACTCCAAGATACCTTAAAAGGGACCCTTTCTTGGAATAGCTGTGCTTAGTTTCTGAAAGTCAAACTCTTTAATTTACTAATTGTTTTACATAATCTACAAGTATAAGAGAACTTCTACGAAAAAATCAGATTTCTGATAACAAAAGCCTCTGTAAACTCACAAAGAAAGGCATTTTAAGATGCAAGGATAAAAGTAGCCTATTCAAAGTAAGGTAGCTATTTAAATATCAAAGTAACCAACCATTGAGAGAACTTCCCTAGAGTCACCATTACTTGATGTCTTCAAAGCAAGACCAGAGGATCCTTCTCCAATATACGATCTAGTTTAAGGCACAGTTAATGGTTAGATGCTGAAATCACTGTTAATGAGAGCAGCCCTTTCATAGACACTCTTATTTTGAGCAGTTCTGATCGCACTGAAATTCAAAGACAGTTAACCAAATTGAGAATAGGTGCAGGGGAGTGCTGGTAAGAATAAAAAGTCTACCTCAGGCAAGCCTGGCTGTTTTAAGCTGACAAAACACAGCCTGACAAGGGACAGGATCACTGCCTGCAAATACACTTGAGGGGGGGGAGCAGCAAGAAATGAGAAGGGCCATTTAAACCATGGAATTACCTTGGTGAAGAAATGAGACGAACCAACCATTGACACTTCCGGGCTGGAGGTCAGAAAAATCTGAGTATGGAGCAGTTGTCATCTGGAGCAGCCTCACAGTGGGAGAAAAAAGCAGCTCAAGAGAGAATCTGGGAGTCCACAGAAAGGGTTCCTGCCCCATGTTGATCTTTCAGCAGTCACGAGCCTTCCCTAGGCCTGAGGCTTGGAAAGTCAGGTGTTCCTGCCCAGCTCTGAGTTCATACACAGAGTTCAGTAACTTGGTAACCAGATACTATTGGAAGAGAAGGATTTACTTAGGGGGGACTTGCTGTTTATTTCTAAAACACAGAAGTTTTTATTTTCTTTAGACACAAAGAACCTCTGTTTTTCACCAGTTCTCCAAGAGCTCAGGAGAACACACAGCAGGAGCAAAATGTGGCAAGAGGAGATAATTTCGGACCCAATCTTGAGTAGCCTGGGCAGTCAGACAGGACAGCACAAGCAGCTCTCTGCTCCTTCGCCACAGACTTCACAGATGTTCTACTGCAAAGATCCTTCAGCTCTTACCAACGGGCTGAGTTGTCAATCAATCTCAAAGTACGTATCCTCCATTCCACTGACCCTGGAGTCAGCAACCCTTTCTGCAGCACACCAAAGTCAGTAATGACATGAAAGTTCAAGGCAAAGTCACATCAGCCTAGTGAAGAAGCTGCTGGAGCTGCTCTTGTCTCTACTCCACAAGCAGCTCACCATAAAACCATCAGAATAATAGTAGGACTCAGGAGAGCTTGATTACCCTTCTGGCAGTTTACCTCCTACCCTTAGACTCATCCCTTTAGGTCAGGTTTCATCTTTTTCCAGATATACATGGGGATCTCAGGGAGAACATCATTAGTGGCTTAGCAACCTCTAAATGACCTTTCTGCTTATACCAGAATCCTTCCCCTTCATCTTACAAATAGAAGGCATGTGCTGGGAGTGGGAAGCTTTGAGAGAAAACTATCACCAAACCATGCCATTCCTTGGAGATAACAGACTAACCCTAATAGAAATAACTAGAAACAAAAATAAAAATATTCAGGAAGCAAAAGTCATAAGCTTTCCATAACCACTTCATTGTCTCAGAGGCCCTCAACTCTTACCCCATGTACACAAAGCTTTCCCTCTCTGGAAAGGGTAAAGAGACTGTTGTGTGTGCAGAACAGTCATGTGAAAACAAAACTGTGTGTTGATGGTCTCGAAACTGATTTAATGAAGCAGTTTCAATTCCACCCTTCCTTCCTCTCAGCTCCACCCTCTCTTCTGAGAGGGAAATTTGTTTGGGTTAATATGAAGAGAAAAAAAAAAAAAAGGCAAGCTAAAAATAGCCTCCTTTTTGCCTTAAAAAAGTTAAAGCTATGAATAAACAGCCTGAAACAGGAATGCAATTAATCTGCCCACCAAATTCCTATGCTGCTCTCTTGTTTGGTTCCTCAGAAGATATTCCTAAGAATCAAAACACACAGACTTATATCTGCAGAGCCCCTGGTACCCCAGAACTGCCTGCTTCCTTGCAGGTAAGGCTTTGGCATGAGGAGGAGCAGGTTATGAGACTGGATGAACCCAAGATAGAATCCAAGATTGTTCAGTACTAGAATATTTGAGCAATATCTTTGCATCCTGAGAACCAGTTTGAAATAAAATTAAGAAAAACGCATCAAGAAAACACAAAACCACTCCTGTTGCTTCCCTTTACTGCAGAACAGAAACACTGCATTATCTCCTAAAAAAACCTACCTTCCCACTAAAAAGCACTCGCACGGTTATCCCTGGTTTAGACCCAAGTCCCATCTCTCCCTGCCAGCGATGGCTGTCAGCACTGGAAGAGCAGGGTGATCAGCCATCCTTCTCACCCCGGGCTGGGAGCCAGCACAAGGTTGGCTTAGACATTTGCAGCGCAAAGCCAGATGAACTTCTTTAATCTATTCCGCTCCCTACGCTACATCATTAGCAAGGAAGCAGACCGAACCCCTTGCAAGCTGAATGTTTGAACCCTAACTTGATCTTACCCTACTCCTTCTCCACTGTATCACCAGTGAGATGCAGGTAGCGCTGCAGGAGCCACCTGTACTATTCTCGCAATGCGGAGAGAAGCCTCTTGGCAGAGTTGCCTTTCATTCCCATATTCCCAGTTTCCCGTAGCATGAGGCATCACAGCACGCTGCCGTGGAGTGCCGGAGACACTGCTATGATACCTGATAGGAGTTACACTTGAAAAAAGCAACCCACCTCCCTCCTCTTACAGCAGATGAGTCCACTGGAAGGAGAAAGGAAATGCCTCACTTTCATCTCAGAGTTCAGAGGGAATGTTTTATAGCTGTCAATCCTACCAAGATCCTATTCATTGACACAGCAGGGACAGCAACTGTTCCGAGGCAGGCTGAACAGCCAAGAAATAGCCAGGCTCTGAAACAAGCTTTGCCGGGTGCCATTTGGAAAGCAGGGGAGAAGACTCTCCTACGTCCCCGAAGTCAATGCTGAAAGCCAACGCACAACAGGCAGGCCACCCGGGTTAAAGCCGATGCGACTACACGAGGCAAAGCCACACCAGGAACAAAGCAGCACCTGCTACTGGAACTGCAGGTGAGGAACGTGAATCCAAGCTCTTCACAACCTCTGGTGTTCCGGCTCCAAGGAAATGCCTTCACTCAGAGGAGACACACGCTCAGCCATCGGAGAGGACAGGGGAGGCTGGGGTCTCCTCCGCACCCCTCGGCATCACTGGCGCGGTACACAGCCCTGCCTCTCCCACGCACAGTGCTCAGCACCTCATCTCCACTGCTAAAGAGACCTCAGGGATACTCTTGGGGCTGGGCAGAAATACAAGAGAAAGACATCCTGGTTAATACTTACGTCACTACTTCAGCCGCTGTACTGGAGCCTTCCCTGGCCCTAGTTTTACCCTAGCAAGGTGGAAAGCGATCTTTAACAGAGAGGGAACTGGTGCAGAGATGAAGTCATGCTCCTGAATTCTCAGAGGGAATCCGCAAGCAGAGCAGCGAGCTGAAACCAGACTTGCAGTGCTCTAAATTACCAAGCAGCCCATTCTCCTTGCAACAGGCAGAGCAGCCAGCATGCGCTTGTGCGGCTCACTCGGGAAGCCTGGTGGCTGAACAAAAGCAGCAGCAAGTCAAGGGCAATGGGGGTCAAGGTTAGAAGCCACTGCATCAGCAGGGCCACCAGTGCAGCACCAACTGTGCACCCGGCACCAGAGCAGGGTTGAGATGCTCCCCACGGGAGCCCTGCTCGAGCAGGTCCAACTACAGACTCCTGCCTCCCCACGGGTGCAGCAGCCAAATGTCAGAGCACAAAAAAGGCCTCTGATGTCACTAATTTGTGACCCCACCCTTGCCATGCTGCCAGACAGTTTTAGCAGACACAAGTGGAGGTGGCTTCTGTGGGTTCAACAGGGAATTCAACTTCCTCAGGGCACTGTGAAGAGTCAGAAGGGGATGGACACTGACTCAAGAGGAACAGAATGTGGCCGTCCACGCGTGCTGCTTTGGATCTGAAAGCCAAGAGCTGTAACAAGCAGCCCAGGCTGTTTCCTTACAGAAACACAGTCTCGGGCTCCTTTACTCAGGCTGTGTGTACAGGCACTCTTCCCAGTGACACCCCTTTACAACAAGTCTCTTAAACACCCACAATCACTACAGATGATGTGTGACAAATGCTAATTGATATAAACCAGCACGTCTCTGCCACAGCCAGTAGATGCAGCCAAGTATCTGTCCACGCACCAAGAAGCTTCTCTTTTGAGTGGTGTTTTCTAACACACAGGACACATCTCCCTTCAACCTTTCCTCCTTCCTGCATTTTACCCAGCCAAAATTCATGGTCTGCAGTAAGATCCATCCATCCATCCATCCGTCCAGGAAAACATTTGTAGGGGAAGAGGATATATGGGGAGGAATCACAGGCAACCTCTGTGACAAAAATCACTCTGCCTCCAGCAGAGGCAAAGCTGGCTTACAGGCTTACTAGAGGACCTCAGAGGAGAGTGCAGAGGTTGAGCTCCCTACTGGTTTTTAGCTTTTTTATGATTAAAACATTCACTTCTGCATAATACTATATCGGAAGGAAAGAAAGGCCAAGCCAACCAACTCACACAACGCTGAGCTGCCCGTCACACCAGCACCAAGTGCTTTGGACTTGGTCAAAGAGAAAGGAGTGGAATTCAATGAGTTAAGAAATCTTGGTCCCAGTGACCAGAAGGAACCATGATAACGCAAGGTACAACCTTGATCAATATTCTTAATACATAAAATGTGTGTCTCAGGGCATGTCTGCAGCACTGGAAGCAGTCTTCCAGCTGAGCAGTTGTTTTTTTCCTTTGGCTCGGCCTCACTTTTAACTACTTTTGATTGAAATGATTACTTTCACTCAATATTCAATTTCTGACAGGTATTATTCTCTACATATGCTGCAAGCTGGCACTGCCCTTCCAGGCAAAACACAACAGCTCACTAGAAGCAACCTTTCTTCTTTTAAAAGTCATGTATAATTTATGCATCAGCATTATTGACAAAGGCTGGAAATACACATTGTGTCCAGTTCTCTTTCCTACAACATTTCAACAGAGATTTTGGGACCTTTTCCTCTTAAAGCATCACTTCCTCCTGCTATTGCCATTAGTTCTTCGGAGAATCAGTTACCTGTGCACAATTAATTCCCTTATGCCCAACCCCATAACCCAAAATCTACACCCTGCCAACATCCAATGCCATTTAATTGGACAAAGGTCCTACACTTCCTTTAAACACTCTGCATCTTCTTGTTGTTCATTAAGTCCTCAAGTCTTCCTCAGAGCAAACACTTGCACATGCACAGATTTGCTCCTGCCCTTCTAGTCGTGCAGGTGGATTCTGCACTGGAGATACACAACTGACACGTTCAGCTCTCCCAAGCAGCACAAGACAGGTGAATAATTGCCTGCAAACCAGAGATGGTTGTGCAAGTAATTGCTACACCACCATTTTAGAGTGCAAAATATCAAGATTACCTGAGCACATTTCACTAAGTTATTGGCAGAAGAGAATTACTGACAAAAGAATCACAGGCCAGTTATGTGGATGTTCACAGACAGCTGGTAGGAGGAGGGAAGCGTTTTCTTCCCTGCATTTCTTCTAGGTAGAAATTAAAAGTTTTTGAGGGAATGAGGATTTTCAAGCATGTTCATTTGGTGTCCAAACAACACTGACTTAGCTGGTTCTCTTACACCGCTGAGAAAACTCCAGCCTCTCATTTTAAGACTGTGCCAAGGAAGAGACTCAGGGATGCTCCAGCACTGGGACACTCTCTCCTCTCTCCTGACAGCACCTAGGAGTGGATGCCAACACACGTATGATGTGATTGCTTCTAGCACTCCGAATGAGTCAGGAAGCTTAATCTTTGTTGCCCAAGTAATAATCACCTTCCCTCTTTTTATTTAAAAAAGTTTTCTTTATGAAACTCTTCTCAGGAACAAAATATATTGTCCAGTCATCAACTTGGCCATCAGATGACCAAGCAGGACACACACTCAAAGCACATAGTTTTCCATCGTCCCCCTCACCACAAAGTGCCCAGGAGGCCAGAAAAGGAGAGTTTGCAATGCTGAGCTTCCAGTATGAGCTCTTAGGGTTGCAGATGGAGGGGGAAGGCACGTTGCCGTTTGGCTTGGGATTGGTAAATCAAATCTCTTTGCAGTAGTAAGTGAACTGACAAAGTATAAATAGAGGAAAAAGATTATTATCACAGATTACAGCTAACAAATCCTCTCTGGGGAAAACAGAGAGTGTGTAGGAGAAACTCACTGCGACTGGTGGTTCTGCAGATGACACACAAGATGCAGTTGGAAGTAGCTTTTGGTCTCCCACAGCAATAACAGCCGCCCCTTCAGCGATGCCACTGCAAGACACAAAACAACAGATTCATGAGTGAAATGGGCAGGAGTGATTGGGAGTCACTTCAGGAACAGACTTGTCAATCAAGGATTCCAGCTCCCTGCTTCATGATCCCCTTCCCCACGCCTCTGTGTTTCCCCACGTGCTCTTCAACCACACTGAAGCTTGTTTCTGAAATGAAACCCGAGCCAATCCTGACTTGGTGACCGATTGGAGAAAATCTCTTCTTGCACATTTCCAATACAGAATTAAAGAACATTTAAAAGAGGTGACTTTTTCCTCATTGAATCCACAGGAGAGGTGACTTCTCATTGAATCCACACGCAAACTAATAAAGCGAGAATAACTACACGATGGCAAGAGACTAAAGCATGCTAGGCACGCAGAGGAAAGGCCAGGTAAAAAGTGCCTATAGAACAGCACTTGGTAACCAGCTGGCCACCAGCATCCCAAGAAACAAGCTTTGCTGCTCCCGAGGAACAAGGCACTGAAAACATTCAGAAGAGATCACAAGCTCATGTTTCCTAGGCAGGGAGAAGGTCACGGTGAGGGAGAGTAAAACTGATAAATATTCCTAATCATTCTAGTTTCCAAACCTGACAAATGCCAACAAAGCTCAGGTGGTGGGATGGGTGTTGTGCCATAAATACCTCCACGTGAAAAGCACTTTCTGCTGGGAGCAGTAAGGTTATAGAGATACTCAAACACATACCAACGTTGAACAACCAACAGTTCAGCTCTACCTCCAGAGGCAGCACTCAGGGCTGTACTGCGGACAAACGTTTTCCAAAGAGCCAACTCCTTCCTTTTCTGTTGCAGCTCCATCATTAGAGTGGATGATGAATTGCACAACAGGCTTGTGCCACGAGATTTTTGCTGGTCTATCCATCTCCTTAGCATTAAGTTTGGAACTGGCAGATAGATTTTAGTTAAACACAATGCAATTAGCCCCGCTGTAAATTACTTAGGGCTAAAACACTGGCCCCTGCAAAAGATCTATGACATCCTTACTGACCACAGACAACCAGGACCACTGTTTATCTACCCAACTGAAAGACTTTTGGTCTGGAGATAACTACACCTGGTTTGTCGTAGTGTTAACTCCTACATTTTGTTGTTTTCTTTTTTTTGTTGTTGTTTATTTCAGGTGCTTAATGCCACTGATTTCCAGATAGTCTAGAAACCTGGCACAACAGAAAGCAGGATAGGTCCCTGTTCCGTACAGAACTGCTGCCTGACATTTCCCTGCCACATAAATCAAGCAGGCCCCAAAGGGGAATCAGCAATGCATTCCCTAAACACTGCTTTATGTTGGTTTTTCTAAAACAAAGAACTAAGGAAGTAGCTATCAAGTGTTCCCTGAGAAGAGAAAACTGCCTGATGATTTTTAGATTTGGGGTTTTTTTTCCTAAATTTGACAAATAGCAGAAGCAACATCACCTTTTAAGGCAAAAGGCAGCAGAAAGCAAAAATCCTTCTTTTAAAGCCAGAGTGACTCATAACAGTAAAGATTCTTCCCCGAAAAACAAATTCAATCATGAAGCAAGCCCAAGCTAAAAGCCTTAGTAATAACAATGCAAATGAATCCTTCTTTCCCTGTGATGTGTGTGGACTGGAGCTGGCTGGTTCAGCAGGTGTTCTTGGCTACTGGGAGAAAGAAAACAAACTGGACAGAGGACTGGCCTGACCCAGGCTTCCTGCTCATCTGCATCCCTAGAGAGTAAACATGAGCACAGATGCACAGGAACACATTTCATGCCTTATCTTTTCCCTAGGAGTGCAGGAGGATGTATGCATCTGAAGCTGCACCTCCACTACCATCACATGTACTTTCAACACAGCTAACACCAGCTCGAGAGAGAAGGCAGAGAAGATGCAGAAGCATTCACACAACTCTGCCTCCAGCAAGCCCGTGTCATCCTGTACAATCCAGCACCATCAAATCGTAGAATGGTTTGGATTGGAAGGGACTGTTACAGGCTAGGTAGTGTAACAGCCCTGCACTGAGCAGGGACATCTGCAACTAGAGCAGGTTGCTCAGAGCCCCAGCCAACCTGACCTGGGATGGTTCCAGGGATGAGACAGCAACCACCTCCCTGGGCAACCTGGGCCAGGGTCTCACCACACTCAGCATCACAAATTTCTTCCTTCTCTCCAGTCTGAATCTGCCTCTTTTAGTTTAAAACCATCACCCCTTGTTCTGTCACAACAGACCCTGGTAAACAGTCTGTCCCCATCTTTCCTTTAGACCTCCTTTAAGTACTGAAAGGCCATGAGGTCTCCCCGGAGCCTTCTCTTCTCCAGGCTGAACCCCGCCAGCTCTCCCAGCCTGGCCTCCCAGCAGAGGGGTTCCAGCCCTCCCAGCATTGCTGGGGCTCCTCTGGCCCCGCTC
>WTSP01008438.1:0-27500 GCA_025331215.1 Actenoides lindsayi
CTGCAGATATCGACAGCGGTTACTACAAGGTGAAGTTCGACTCCCTGCTGCTGAAGGAGGCGGTCGTGGAAGGCGATAGTGTCATCCCCCCGCTGCGGCCCTGCTTGCTTTGCTTTCTCTCCCTTGCATGCAGTTTGGCCCACAGTCTTCAGTACTCGCTGCCTTTACATCTCCCTCCCTGGTTCGAGTGGGGATGACATGGATTTTGTGCTTGTGCCAAGCTCTGCTTTTATGAGAGAGGAGAAAAGAAAAAACCCAAAACCCAACAACAAAGCCACGAAGCCCTGGAAGTTTGCTTGTGACGGGGCAGGGTCACATCAGCCTTGCTTTCCCTGCATGTCGCCTTGCAGCTCGCATGGGGAAGGGATTATTTGGGCTGCTCCAAATGGAGTTTAATGTATTGCTCGCAATCCCTCAGCCAGCCAGCTCCTGCTGCCTGCTTGCTGGGGTGTGTGTGTGTCAGTCTGCACTGGACTGGGAGGCACGGGGGGGACAAAACCCCCCTCCCTCCACTCCAATGTCATCACCTACCGCTGCCTTTTTCCTGCCTCATGCCTGCCAGGGGTTAATAGCTTTGCAGCCAAGGTGGCACCTCACTTCAATCAAAGGTTTCCTCCTAAATCCTTCAGCATTGTCACAGTAAGTAGCCTGCATCTTTTCCCCTGCTGGCCCAGTTTGGTGGGAGAGTTTGGTGAAACAGATCTGCTTCATATAACCTTAAATTAAAGGAGGGGGAGAAGCAGGAGACCCCACTGGGAAAACTTTAGAGAACTTCAGAACTTCACGAACCCAGGGGCCATGGATGAGGGGGCGTTTGAGTCCAGACTGTTTTAGTAGAGAGCAGTATTTCCAAGCGAGGCCAGCCAGCTGACTCCAAACACGAGCGTGAGGGGCTATCGATTTCAAGACAGCCATTTTTAAGCACAGGCCTTTGCTTTCGCACCTCTTGCCTCCAGCAAACACAAAGAAGCTGCTTCTCCTGCCCTGAATGGGACCAAGGGTCACTTCAGCCACCGACAGTTGCCCTCCGCTAGAGAAGACAGATGAGTTAATGCTCCAGTTTCAGGGCTGAGAAGCACCTTCTCTCAATTTGGAGAACATCTGTCCTGTATGCAACCCTGTTTTTAAAGTGGCAGACCACCTGGCATGGGCGCACCAGAACATCTCACTTCCCTCCAGGATACAGGCATAGAGCTCTGTGAACATGGCTACAAGGACAAAGCTTTAGGCTCTGCCAGGGTTTGAAGAAGGTCTAGTGAACCGAGCTCACAGACCTCGGCTTCAATGGATGAAAGCAAGAGCAGGGTCTGGACACAGATCATATACTCCAGGAGGAAGTATGTACAAATGGAAGCAGCAGCGATACCTAAAAAAACAGTCAGGGGCTGGCCCATGTAGCCTAGAAATAATTCAGCTCCATCAGCAAAACTTCATCCCAGATACAAGAGCTTTCGTCCAAGGAGGGGTTTGGGGGTCAAGACAAGAGCAGCCCAACTTCAGCATCTCAAAAGCTTCTGGGGGTTACCTGTGGATCCTAGTGGCTTCCACAAGCAGCAGCTGCTCTGTCTCCTGCCCTCTGACGCTGTCAAAAAGGGAGAAATCAAAGCCCACAGCACACCATCAGCACATATCTGAGCTGGCTGTGCTCCAACAGCGTCATGGTCACAGTTCCTCAGACCAGCTCCTCCTGCTGCTGAGCCTCACGAGTACACTGACTCACAGTTGCCTTAGCCAGGGAGGGAAAACTGGATTTTGCTGCTCCAGGAGCCAGGTTGCTCCTACCTTGGAAAGGAAAAGGATTCAGGGAAGCATCAGGGCAGGGGAGCCTGGGAAGAGCTGAGCTTGTAGTTTACTTTTTTTTGACATCTCAAACACAGGCGACAGTTCTGGCAGAAGCAATGCTGGCAGCAAGGCGACCCCTGTTTAGAAGACCACTCCCACCACCACTTGGCAACAGCCTCCACTACAGAGAGCAGCAGCAGCTCTGAGCAGAGTTCAAACACCACCTCCATCCCTCCAGTGCTACAGATTTCACCCCAAACACTCGTGGCCTCGCCAGTCTCACTGCTTGTTACTATAAACCTAATTCTGGATGGTTACATATGTCCAATCTAAGTGAACAACCCCTAATGCAACCCAAAAATAATAAAATCACCCAATCACCTCTGCCACTCAAACTGGGTTATGGAAAAGACTCACCGTAATGGGTCAGGGATCACCAGGACAGGCAGAACTACCTGCAGGAAGCAAGTACGATTAGGGGTTGTACCTCCTTGCCGTGTGATGGGGCAGTGCCTGGTGCACGGCCGGGGCTCCAGGGCTGGCCGCGATACGGAACGATAGCCAGCATGCCTGTAAAAACTGCAAGCTGTTGACAGATTCTGCAGGAACAAAGTGAGGGCAGAAATGCGTCCAGTGAATCACCTGCTACGAATTGCTTCAACCAGTTTGAAGTCCCACACCCGAAAGCAAAGACACCCCGGGACTGTGTAATCCCACACAAAGGAGTGGGGGGAAAAAGGGAGAGCAATGTGCCAGGCAGGAGGGACGGCTCCCTGACATGGCCCTGGGGATGAGCTTGGAAAGGCGGCAAGGCCCAGCTTGCTCCTTCCTGCCAGAACCTCCGATTCCCGCCTCCCCTCCCACGCGCCGTGCTCCTGCTGCGACCTTCCTCCTGGCACAGCTGCCTCCAGGCAGGAGCTGGCACCTGGAGATCAAACCAGAGCCTAGAAAACAGATCCCTGTGGGGAGTGGAGGCGAGTGGGAATGGAGAAAGACTCCAAGGGCAGAAGACTTTGCTGAACTGTTCTCAGAAGGGATGGGAGAAAACTGAGCTTTTCACAGCCTATAGGCTGCTCCCAGGGGGTAGTGAACCTGCCTGGCTCTGGACTCACTTCATTTCATGCCTCTACCTGAGCCAGGGTCAGTGCTCTCTGAAGCTGAGGATAAGAAATAAAATAAAAATTCAAAAATAAAGTGAGAGTTTAAAAATAAAGACTACCCCTGTCTTGTCAATCCCAGCCTAGGCAGTGCCTTCCTGTGCCTGCTCGGCAGGTTCAGTATGGGCACGGTGGCTCCAGCCTGCCTGGCACCCACGCCCAGGCAACCCCAGCTCTGTGCGTTATGCCTGGGCACTGTAACATCAGCCAGAAGCGTGCCCCTGGGGGCAAGAAGGCCAATGGTCTTCTGGGGTGCATTAAGAAGAGCATGACCGGGCGATTGAGGGAGGTTCTCCACCCCCTTTGCTCTGCCCTAGTGAGGCCACATCTGGACTACTGTGTCCAGTTGTGTGTGGGCTCCGCAGTGCAAGAGAGACAGGGAACTACTGGAAACAGTCCAGCCGAGAGCTAGCTACAAGGATGATGAGGGACTGGAACATCTCTCTTATGAAGATAGGCTGAGGGACCTGGAGCTGTTTAGCCTGGAGAAGACTGAGAGGGGATCTTACCAATGCTTATCAGTATCTTAAGGGCAGGTGGTGCCCACTGACAGGACAAGGGGCAATGGGCACAAACTGGAACACAGGAAGTTCCACCTAAACATGAGGAGAAACTTCTTCCCTGTGAGGGTGACAGAGCCCTGGCCCAGGCTGCCCAGAGAGGTTGTGGAGTCTCCTTCTCTGGAGACTTTCAAAACTCACCTGGATGCATTCCTGTGCAGCCTGCTCTGGGTGAACCTGCTTTAGAAGCGGGGATGGATTAGATGATCTCCAGAAGTCCCTTCCACCCCTGCCATTCTGTGATTTGGTGAAATGCACTCCAGCTTGTCTGGTAAATTCACAGTGGGACAGTAGCACAAAGGAAAAGCTGCAACCTCAGGAGCACTTAACACACTGAGCCTGTTTTAAATTTTCACGTACTGCTCTAAACACAAAAGGCATTCAATGGAACAGCATTAAGATTTAAGCTTAAATTAAGATTTAAGATGATGGCCCGACTCCTTTCTCTCCAGCAGACTTGTAGTCTGTACCAGGCAAGCAGGACCAACCCTTTCTGGTTACAGTCTCTGTTCTGCAGGAATTAATCTAAACTTTTTTCCATCAGTTTCAGTAAAAGAGGCAATTTGGCTTTTTTGTTCCAGAATTCTCTGTGCCATCCGCAGGTAACTCTTTATCCAGGGAAAACTGCCAAAAAGGGTTAAAGCAAGGGTTTTAAATAAATAGCGTCACATTATATATAATTTATCACCCAGAGTAACCATAGGAAAGCACATTTTAAATGCTGGTTTTTACCGTGGTTAACCCTGAAATTAGGGACTTGATCTTCTCTCCATTATCGCACTCATCTTTTTGAAGTACAGCTACCCCTGAAGCTGAGCTCAGCTCTGCTGCTTTACAACAACTGCGGCTGCAGCCAAGTCTCCAAAGAGGTTGACGTCTGCGTAAAACGAGTCCCACAAGCGTCCAGTGGCCAGCAAAGTTAATACCTGCCGCGCAACGGGAAGAAAGTTAGAAACACATTTGGTAAAGCACTGCCTCCTTACTAGCCCAAGGGAGAAAACCCAGGTGCTTTCTGATGGTTCACTCTCTCACGCAACCCTGAGGAGCATAATAATTTACCGAGATATCAATGGAGGGCTTAGCGGCAGCTGCACCAGCCGAAGAGTGCTCTGGAGTTTCTATTGGTATATGGTATATAAAGCTGGCTGAATAACTGATTTCTCGGTTCGCTGGCGAGCCTGAAAAAAAGTCCCCCAAAAAATTCATTTGGGCTCGGCTGAAACAAATGTTTCCTTCTGACTCTTCAGCCCTTTATAAAAGCTAGCCATGGAGAGCATTCAAAATGAAAAGTTGCTTCAAAGAGAAAAATCTCAAAGCCTCTCATTTAGCAAATGCTGAAACAAAATAGTGTGATTTTTTTTCTTTTCTCTTCAGAAAACAAGTTTGGCAAATCAAAGCAACTCATAAAATGCTTTTGTTTTGCCAAAATTTGTTTGGTTTTTTTTCTCCTCATTTTACCAAGATGCAGTACAAACAATTTAAACCTACAATAACCTAAACAGAGACATTAGTAACCCTGATTAAATACAGGCTTTAAAAACCAACATAAACAAAAGACAAACAAAAGAAAACTGAAATAAAACAAAAAAAGAAAAAAAAAAGAGAGAAAAAGAAAAAGGAGAAAAAGGAAAAAACAGAAAAAGAAAAAAGAGAAAAAAGAGAACAAGAAAAAAGAGAGAAAAAAACAGAAAAAGAAAAAAGAGAAAAAGAAAAAAAAAAAAAAGGTCTCAGTTACTGCACAAATGTCACAAAAATAAAATCCAGAAGAAGAAAGTAAGCTAAAAACCACTAAGCTCTTCTTGGCTTGGCAGGAGAATCTTATTAAGTCTCTGAATCGTATAGCCACAGATTTGGGACGTTGTAAAAATTAAATTAGTCTTACTTCTTATTAGCAAGGCAAGAAAGGAACCAGGAGATTATGATACAGCGACTGCTATTGTGAGCCAATTTTTCACTGTGTTTTTGCTTTTCTCCCGTAAACCAACAATTAGCGGGCGCTCTCGCTGCTCTCGTAAAGGCGGTCGTATTTTTAATCTCAGGATGCAGGTTTCTGACTTTCCACTCAGACTAATGTAATGCAAGGATTTAATGCCACGCCACGGTGAGATTCTCATTCCACCTCCTGAGTTGTTTCATTTGAAGCCTCTGCTTGTTTGTGCTCTGTAGCTGCATCTACTTCTGCAGCAGGCGAACGTAAGACCCAGGGCAGCTGGGAACTAAACCCCTAGGATACAGAGGAAGAAAGGGCATCCATCGACATGCACTTCCAGAAAGCAGGATGGACTCACCCCTCCCCTGTTTGGCCTTTTGCTGGGTGTTTAATACAGACTGCTCAATGGCTATGATGCCTCAAATGGGACACAGCCTCGCTGGACAGACAGAAGCAGTTCCCTTCATGTGGGATTTATCCAGATTTATCTGTTTTCATCCAGAACACAATTGCTTCATGTGCCAGTGAAGAAGCAGGAGCAAGGTGATGCATTTTTCTAGCTGTTGTATTTGGAAATTAAGCCAGGCTTTAGTGCAGCCTGCCTTTGTAATTCACGGCTTCCAGACATCCCACCACACTCCTCAGAGGAAATGGCAGAGAGCAAAGAGCAGATATTCCAAATGTCGCACCCAAGACGGGTTTTAAAACAGTAGAAAAAGCAATAAAAGTGGTTTTCCTATTTCATAAATGCATGAGGATGGGCAGCGACAGTTTGCTGGAAATTGTTTTAACAGCTCAGAAATGAAAGCAGTTTTGAACCCAGAGAAATCCTTAGAAGGAAAAAAAAAAAAAAAAAGCAAAAACAAAAACCAAAACCACAAAGCAGAGCTTGGGACCATCTCAAGTCACAACTACACTACGAAACTGTAGCCCTTTCCAAGGGCAAACTCCGAAGCAGTTATTTATTGAGCCAATACCTCCATTTATCATGTGTTCATTTCAGTACCAGAGTCCCTGCATAACACTGCAGCTAGGTTTATTTAATTTATTTATTTATTTTAAATAACACTGTTAATCCCTGAACAGCCAGCTATCCAGTGGGGCTAGAGGCAAGCAGCTGGGCAGCATGGCATCTCTGGTACATCAGGCAATGGTGTTTCCAGCAGGTGAGGTGTGAAGGGGTCTCCTGCTCACCCATCCTCAGCTCTCCTGAGAACCAGGGACAAACCAACCATCTCCAACCCTGCTCTGAATGGAAGGAGATGGAAATCCCTCCAAGGAGGATGTTGCTTTTAGCCCTATACACTCAAGAGTGGAAGCCCAGGGAGCTCTAGTACCAGATAGCTCCAGCTACCACTTCTTCAGCCAAAGATGACAGGATCTCATCCCTTCCTCCTTCCACTTTACAGAACTTCACAAAACACCCCAGGTTTTACGCAGTGGCTTGCTGGCCTGAGTGAAATGAAAGAATAAGAAAGCTTGGTTCTGTGCCGAAGAGTATGGAGACCAATCCTTGGTGGCAGTCCTTGGCCACATCACAGGATGAGAGATGAGCTGTGGAGATGCCTCTGTCCTGGACCCTGTCCCCAACTTAAATGATATCCAGTACCTAACAGGATAATCCCACCTGCATCAAATGCCACATACATCTAGCTCTAAGTATCTTTTGTTGTGTGTGTATAATGACATATAACTATATATGGTCATTATATGAAACGAGCTCCTAACAGCAAACTCTAGACAGGGAAAATGGTCTGAGCAGCATAAATTACACAAAGCAAACACAGCCCCCCTTATTTAGACACAGACATTGAAGTGTTCTGCTCGAGAAGCCAGTCATGAATTTACCAGTTTCTCTGACCAACTCCAAGAAGCAGGGAACAATCCCACTGTGCCT
This sequence comes from Actenoides lindsayi, assembly GCA_025331215.1. Lineage (NCBI taxonomy): Eukaryota > Metazoa > Chordata > Aves > Coraciiformes > Alcedinidae > Actenoides > Actenoides lindsayi. The sequence continues at coordinate 7,327 of WTSP01008438.1, forward strand.
GTAGCTTCCCTCTCGACCCTGGCATTTGAGCCAACTCTCCTCACAGGGAAAGGGCACCTGTAATTTGGGAGCTGCACTTCTGCAGCTACAACAGCAACTGCAGGAGAGCCTTCTCCTCCCCCTTTCTAATTTCCCACTTGTGGGCTTGTTTTGCAGAAGGGCGAGGCCTACCTCTGTCTTGTTTTCCTCTCTTCCAGCAGCAACTCTATTTTTGGGGAGCCTAGAGCAGCAGTGGGGTCCACAGTGCTCTGTCAGGCAGGAGAGAGAAGTGTGCTGCCGTGAAAGTAGAGCATGAACTCCCCTGTGATCCTGCCAGCCTTCCCTCGCCCGCTTCTACCTGTTCGGGTTGCTGAGGAGAAACTGGAGCCTATTATCAGGTCTGGCTTCTTTGTCAGGTGTTTCTTTGATGTAAATTCAACCACGATCAAATGTGCTGATGGTTGCACACAGCCCAAGAGTAACAAACATGCAAACTGCACTGTGACCTGCAGAGATTAGAGCAACCAAGGCTGTAGACAAATCGGCAAGATTAAACACAAATGAGCTTAGGAAATCTTGGGAGAAGTACATGGGGAGACAAAAATAAGCAATGCAGACAGAAAATAAGGGAACAAGGCAGACAAAAGATTGAACAGACTCTACGAGTACGTAAATCAACGTCTTCCCCTGCCTTCCACAGCTTTAGCTTTATCCTAATGCTTCTGCTCCGAGGAAGTCAGCAGCAGGCTCACTGCAGGGAAGTGAGCTGAGAGAAGCCCTTAGTGCATCTTTGCCGTCTTCTGTCACACCATTGCCACTGCAGAACCAACTCGGCCCTTAAGGAGGAAAAAACAGTCTTTTTAACCCCACCTTCGGGGGTTTTTTTGTGGTCCTTTTTTCTTTCTTTTTTAAAAACTTGTGGAGAGCTGCTGACAGGAGCTCCTTGCCATCAGAACTGCCCTGCTCATCTCAGTGTCTGCAGAGTCCACCATAACTTACAATCCTGCAAATTGAAGGACAGCCTACCTGGAGCTAAAGGCACCGTTGGCATCCATCTTCCAGCAGTGTAACTTACCCAGCACAGAGGGCCAGGAGGTTTGCAAGGCCAGAAAATGACCCACCTGTGTAGAATGTGATGCAATCCCATGGCTGTGAAGCTTCTCCTCCCACTTTACATTAGGGATGCATGTGCTGAGGAACAGCCCAGAGTTCTTCAAGGGACTCATGCTGTTTGAACACAGCGCAAACACATCCCTGCCTGCAGCACAACAGCTTCTTGAAAGGTTCCTTTAAAATTTGGAGAGCAGGGCTATTCTTCTGAAGGTAGAAATATTTAACTTGAGGCAGCACAGTCTACTGTTGCATTACATCACTTTTCATCTGTGGGCAGTAGTGATGTCATCACCCTGCAATGGCTCAGGTTAGAGAATCATAGAACAGTTTAGGTGGGAAGGAAACTTAAAGATCATCTAATTCCAACCCTCCTGACATGGGCAGGGACACCTCCCACTAGACCAGGTTGCTCAAAGCCCCATCCAACCTGGTCTTGAACACATCCAGTGATGGAGCATCCACAGCTTCCCTGGGCAACCTGTTCCAGTGACTCACCACCCTCAGAGCAAAGAACTTTTTTCTAATTTCTAATCTAAATTTACCCTCTTCCAGTTTGAAGCCATTGCCCCTTGTCCTATCTCTACAAGCCCTTGTAAAACATCCCTCCCCACCTTTCCTGTAGGCCCTTTTCAGGTACTGGAAGGCTGCAGTAAGGTCTCACTGGAGCTTCCTCTTCTCCAGGCTGAACAACCCCAACTCTCTCAGTCTGTCCTCATAAGAGAGGCGCTCCAGCCCTCTGACCATCTTTGTGGCCCATCTCTGGACCCACTCCCATCAGGTCCATGTCCTTCTTGTGCTGGGGGCTCCAGAGCTGGACACAAAACTCCAGGCGGGGTCTCACCAGCACAGAGTGGCAGAATCACCTCTCTTGATCTGCTGGCCACACTTCATTTGATGCAAGCCAGGATATGCTTGGCTTTCTGGGCTGTACTTGCACACTGTTTGTGATGTGAGGACCATTATTGATTTAGGAACTGCTCAGCAGTATGCCAGGGGGCAGAACTGTATTAGACATCCAAATTCATGGAGAAAACAACAAAACAGAAAGAAGCACTTTTTCTACTACCCAACCTTTCTGCAGCTATATGTGACCTGCTGCCTTACTAGGGGCCTATTTAGGTGTCAAATCCCACAGCTGTAGACAGCACTTTCTGTATCCCTCAAGAAACTAACTCTCGTAACAGCAGCACTAGGAAGGCTGTAAACATGCTAAAATCCCCCTTGCCACTGCACACCACGGCTCTTTCCACCATCACTTGTAAACCAGAGCAGTGTCACTGTGCTCACACTTACAAAACAAGAATGAATTCTCAACCCAGCTGATCAGAAGTGACGGGCTAAGATCAAGATGTCAGCAAGGCAGATTTCTGCACACAAGGCCTATTATTTGCTAACGAGATTTCTCTGTGACACTCCCCACTCACATCCCGGAGATCCAAACATACTTCAGAGATCAGAACACTTCAAAATGGGTTGACAGCAAGTCCTGAACTCTCTTCCCTAATGCTGTGGTACCATTAGGCCAGCCTAGGCAGCTAGTTAAGACTCTAGTCTAAGTGTGCATCAGTCCAACTCTGGTCTCATCTTTTTTTCATGGGGGTTCAGTATGTGTTCCAGCCCATTTAAATGGCACAATACCATCCAACATGGAACACAGCAGCTTAGCAGAACCATGATCCACATGCAGTTTGCAGGAAAAACTGCAAGGGGATCAGCATTCATTCTGGAAGGCAAAGGCAAACATCATCTTTCTTGCCAGGATGGAGGTAAGGTCTGCAAGTCCTGCAGAAATCACTCAAGTATTCACCAAGCTCATTCCTACACAAAGGACCCCTGGCTGCTATGCTTCACACAGGCCAAAGGGAACTGCAGCACTAATAGCACCTGAGGGGCTGACCCCATCCATCCATCCATCCATCCTGCTCAATGTAGAGGTTTAACCTGAGCAGGGCTCAACTCTCCTTCCTACATGTGCTCCCAGTCTCAGAGGAAGGTGGCTTTCACAGAGAGATGGGAATTCAAGCACACAAAGCACAGTTAAACCAGTTTTCTGAGACAGGCTAACCTCCAAAGTGCCAACATGGTCCTCTGGTGCACTGCATGAATGAAACACTGGCAACAGCAGCCTGCGCCAGCTGCAATGGTCCTACAAGCTGGAAAGGACCAAACTTCCTACCTCTTTGGTCCTGGACTGGGGGAGAATTGGCTCAGGCCACCTCCTGAATGAAAGAGCAGCTTTTCCTAACGACTGAGCTCACACTGCCAGCCCACTAAGGAGCTGCATTGATGTGGAACCTAAAGGCCAGCTGTCTGTTCCTCCCTCTCCACCCTGCTTCCTCCTCCCTGGCCAAAGGAAGAGGAAAGTTGCCAGAACAGGCCTCATTTAGGTGGATAGAGAGAAGGGGAGAGGACAATCCTTCAAAATGGAAAAGGAGGGAAAACTGCACCCTTAAGAGCACAAAGCAGCCATGCAACTGCTCATTTTGCCATTGTCAGAGGGAGGCAGCTCAGGCCAAGAGAAAATGGAGTAACCTGCAATAGTCCTACCAGCTGCAAAACACCCATTGCCAGCTGCATGTTGATTCTTCACTTGCTTTAGCATTAACCAAGTGACAAAAGGCTTTAGTGCTCCTAATGAAAACACAGTCCCCGCACTCAGTAAAAGAACACAGCCATGAGAAAACCCCATTTTGGTAGTAGAATTCATGTGCAAACAGGTTTCGGGTCAAAGTTGTTAAGATTTGGATAAAACATTTGATGAGATTTGGGGCTAGGGAGAGAGAAGAAAGGGAGGGTTTGAAGGGAGGCATGTGTGGGACGCTTCATGTCCGCTTTTGATTTGTTTCCAAAACAGCCACGCTTTTGTATTTGTGCTAAGGCTCCCTGTAGTTTAAAAGCCAAAATGTGATCAGAAAAGGCCCTTATAGAGCCTGAGTCAGCCTCTGCACTTCTGAAAGAGCCTGTTAGATACTCTCCACTCTGCTCTGAACTCCTGTGGAAGCTGCTCCCACTCTTCTCCAAGGCTGCTGTGAGGAGCTGAAAGGCCTTAGGAAGAGATCCAGCAAAACTTGTTGCCTCATCTTCTGCAAACTCCTTGGACTGGTGAGCATAAGGGAGTAAGAAAACCAGCAGTGCCACTACTCATGGAGTATCTGCACACAGCTGCCAGCATCCATTTGTTCTTCTAAGGCAGTCTCCTCACACCCTGCTCTTCCCCAACCAAAAGAGACCTGAAAAAGCAGCTCCAACCACAGCAAAAATTACAATTCAGTCGTACCGCAGCTCTGCAGAACTGAGTGACAGCCTGAGGGGACACCAGAATCGATACTAGACAGAGCCAGTTCTGCCATGACCACACATATATGTCTTCTGCGCACCTCATCGTACATCAACCTTTTGGTCTGACCATATAGTTGTGCACTGACTTCAGAAAAGCACGCTGGGTTGAAGCTGTGCAGCAGGACTGCCCTCCCTTTCCCTGTGTCACTGAGGCCAAGACCTGTTCCTATCCCAAAGGATACGGCAGATCCTGACTGGTATGGGTTTGGGTGTTTTTATATTTATACAAACAGGCTGCAGTTAATCAGAAATATCACCAGAACTAGCACTAGAGAAGGTAAGTTGGATTTCTTTTGCTACTCCAGTTGGAGTCTGCTAAAGATAAATTCCCCCCAAAGGCACAAGGTTTTGTAACACGACCACCAAAAGTGTCTGAGGTGGGATGGGAGGGCTTGTTCTCCTCAAGATACAACACAGGAGTCCAAAAGGCTTACCCTCTGAGGAGCTAGGCCAGCTCTGACACAGTGCAGCTCATGGGGACTGAACTGAACACCACAGTAGCCTTCAAGGTTTGTACTGCAGCAAGGTTTGGACCTCAGCAAGGTCTGCACTGCCCTCTGTTAGGGCACAAGGCCACAACTACCTGAGGTGTGCTAGACGACTTGTCCTATCACACACCCTCTTGAGCAGCTGCAGGCCAGTCAATGGATTAAGGTTTGATCCAAAGAACTTGCTTTTCTTTCCTTGCGAAATGCTTTCTGAAGACCAGCTCAGGCCAGACAACACTTCCTGCCATTTAGAAGATTAAGGCCGTCTTGAAAACCGCACCTGACTTCAGTAAGCTGCCCTCCCTGCAGTTCTTTGCTAGCTGAGGGAAATAAACACCACGTATTTTATCACTTAGAGATTTAAAAACAATTGAGACACGCTTCATTGGAAAAGCAGAGACAAAGGCGCGGACAAGGCTGCTGAGCTGAGCTGAAACCGCCTCTCTGCTTCCCCTCCCTCCTCATTTAATAACTTCATTGCTTTAAATATGGGAGGCAATGCTCACACAATGACAACAATCCCAGCAGGAAACCTACTCGTATTCTCAGGGGATTTGCTTGCTAGCCCTGGTGTCAACCATGCGAACGCCTGTGGCATGGGACTGCACGTGCCTACGTACAAGTAAACCCCTGATGATCCAACCCTAATGAGTAAGGATCAATCACAACAGCTCAACTGCTGGCATTAGTGCAGGTGCAGCGGGTCAGCAGCACATGCCACCTTGGTCACACAAGCAGTGAGGACATGGGTAGAAGCCCAGTAGATCACCTTAGGGCACACAGCCTGACAGGGTCAGCTTCATTCTGATGTCTCGGTTCAGTTTATTGCACGCATGCGTACACATTCTAAACTTAAAAAAACTATGCCAAAAAGATCATTGAGCATATGGAAAACCATACCAGAGGGATTATTGTTTGCTTAGACAAATATTCAAAAATATCTGTACCACATTAATTTGACTCTCCTTTGAATTAGTCTTGACTTACAGAGTCCCATTAGGATATACATACCTAATGTTAGGTGAGTGCACTCCTGGCACAATCAGCAGATCTGCAGAGGAAGATTCAGAGACCCTAAAGTAACTTCTCTTCAGTGGCCATGTAGTGAATCCAGATGTTAAGACAGTGAGCATTCCCCTACACCTCTGGAATGTGGGTGATATCTATTATCAGCTGAGACGTCCTCAGACGTCACTGACAAACTACAAATTGCAGCACGGCATCTCAAACAGAGTCAATCTTTGCAACCCTGCTGAAACCTGTGATTTTACAGGTTTAAGAACAGGCTGACAAGATGAAGAGAGGAGCTCCAGCAGCTTCGGGTGCTTAGCACATGCACCTGACCCGTGGAGTCCCAGGGCCCTGGTTGTACATCAAACAAGGAAAGCTCCTAACTGCTTAAGCCACATCCTGGAGAAACTGGCATTTCTGCACGTCCCAATAAGGCAACTCATGCTGGGCACTAAATGACAGAAACACACGAGTGACCTCCTGCAAAAAAGCTGCCATGACCAGCTGCCTTTAGCCAGGAGAGTGTCCCACTCCACTGTGCCTTCACCATAGTTTCCACATGCAGCCATACCTTGTCTTCAGCTCTGTGAAGCAGGGGCCCTGCAGAGAAGAGTTTCCCTGCACTACACTGATTTGGAGACTAAATCTGAGCAGGGCACGAGGTGAGGATTGGGTGAAGACAGGATGATACAAAAGTTACACTGCAGATGCACCACAGGACTGAAGCTGCAGTTCCAAAGCATAGCAGCAGAGCTTAGGTTCTGAGGATTTTGTTTTATACCTACAGTCTGGATTTATAGTGTACCTCCTTATTTAAAAATCATTTTTTAAAAAGGTCTTCTAACATCTGGACTTGTATCAATGTTAAAATAGGCACCAGCAGCTGTACTTAAACCCCTGCATCTGCAGCCCAGCTCTCCACCAAAAATAACTGATGGCAATGGGGGGCTCTTGTGACACATGCGTTTACGCTCACCCAGTGGGTTTGACATATTTTCTCTGCAGTCCAGCAACACAGAGACTTGGGTCTCTGAGGCTCAGTTCCAGATTTTGGAGAAGAGCAGCCAGTGGGCACAGTGTGTGTGTTTCTGTAATCCATCCCAGGCTTTCTCTCCTCTCCAAATGCCCCTGCTCCTCATGCTTGTATCCCACTTTCTCCACCACCTGCTCTTCCTATAGCTATCCCAGCTGCCTACACTCCAAAGCCTGCTTCACCACCTTCTTTCTCCTACTCAAAGCTTCTCTTGAGCTCTTGCTTTATAATTTCTTCCAGCTTCTCCTCACCTTGGTTTTAGCCCTCTGAAGTTGAATGTGTTGTTTCTCCCCTTCTCCTTTCAAGTTCCAGGTTCACCTAAGGGAGCAGGGCAAGCTGCTGGCTGCCTTTAGGAGTTCTGCTCTTACACGGAGGCCAGATTACAAAAAACTTCTCTGAGTTTGTAGCAGACACTCCTAGCAGGTGCTATGCAATTACTGGACTCCACATGCTTTTATAAATTATATGCAACTGCATTTTGCAGCTATCCTATGTTTTCAGACTGCTCTGAAATTTAAAAAGATAATTATGCAGAGGTATGGAACTGGCACAAAAGAGCTGCACCTAGATGCAAGAGGTTGTGCCAAGGCTGACCCATCTTACATGTGCTAAGGCTCCCTTGCACCCTGTGAAGTTAACTAGATACTCAGTTCTGCAGTCCAATAAATTAACTTTCCATGTGCCAATTATATTACCAGGTAACATTCTGTACCACAATCCAGTGTGAGGAAGGGTTAACTTCAGTACATGCTAATTGCATTTGAGGGCATCTACGTACATTATTTGTAAGCTTTATTTTAAGCATCTCATATTTAAGCATCTCAAAATGAATGTGTCAAGCTAATGATATTCTGAGAAGATCTTCACATTTCAAGTGCTGTGGGAAGTCCACTAACACCTGCAGCAGGTGGTAACGCTCCCAGAGAAGTCAGCGCCGAACCGTGGAGTGTTAAGAGTGCAGTCTCGGATAATACAAGCAGAGTCCAGCTCTTCTTAGCTGTCACTCAGGGGCCTGCAGTTCGCTTCACAGTGGGAGCTTTGGACTTGGCTTCATGGCCGTGTTCCAACTCAGGCAACTGCATCAGAACCGAGCGTTCTCTCCCGCTTCTGTTGGCTGGGCACACAAGCGCCCCGCTATTAAATGACACTAGTCCTCTAGTGAATGCGATGCACAGCGACATGTCTGATGACAATGCACAGTGACACGTATGTGCAGAAAGTATCAATTACCACCCTGCTCATAAACCTCGTGGCAACATTAAACTAGATAAGGCATGCCGTGTCAATGGGAACCGTGTGGAAGGACACCTCGATGCAGCCAGATCAGCCAGACAAAACTTTCTGCCTAAGAACAAAGCTGCCTGAACGAGACAGGAGGAGAGAGGCAGAAGAGCCTGTCTGTCAGTCCCACAATTGACAAGAAAGAAGGAGGATGAAGCCAGGAGACAAAAAGCAAAGCTATGTTTGCAACAGCAAACAGCATCCACCTCAAAAGTCTGAATTTAGGTGGAAAACTTAGGCCTTTCAGCAGTGTGAAGGTCTGTGGGATGCATTTATATATATATATATTTATTTATTTATTTATTTATTTTTTTTGCAGAAAGAACATAAAAACCCCATAAACACACTCTAGGTAGTACCAGGTTTCACAAAGTTTCAGATTGGTACATCAGTCACAATAGAAATCTCCTTTCCCCCCTGCCATTTCTTCCCTCTCTCCCATCTAGAGCAGGCCACCAGTACTGCATTCGGAGATTGGGAGACAAATGGGCAGCTGCCTCTACAGGCAATTGTGAGGAGACTAAAGATCAGCTTGCAGCTGGCATTTCCACCCCCACCTCTCCTTAATACTTCAGTCCACTTGCTGCCAGACAAGGATCATGAGTCAGCTCCTAAACATATTCTCCTTGAAACAATAGCTATAGCTCCCTGCTGCAGCTATACCACTGCTCTGGCTCCAAGGAATGGGCCATAGTTACGAAAACAAAAGGACCAATTTTAACCTACAGCAGCTCAGCACCAGAACTGAATGATGTAATAAGCATGGACTAAACCATACTATGCCAAACCTGTGCGATTAGCAAAGTGAATTTTGACACATAATAGGCCTGAAGTCAGTACTGTGATGAAAATCTGCAGGAGCAGCAAGGGGTTTTAGGTACTTCAAAGCAAAAGCGTTTTGGGGGCTACATGGTAAAGCAGATGGCTTTTGCATCAACCTTTTCAGCTACAACAGGGTGCAGTTTGATACCACAGCATTGTACACTGCAGTACTAATGAGAGGGCAAAAGGAGCCAATTTGGTGTTTTATGAATTAAGTTTATCACAACCATAGGAGCTGCGCTCTCAATTCCCAGTAGCCACCACTCCCTGAAACTCCTGCATTCACAAAGGTGGGACTCTGCCACTCAATCTCTTGAGGACATTTCAAGAAGGCAAGAGCTCCCTTTTGCAAGGATGACGTTTCATCTTACCAGATAATGACATTGAACTCAGACTTTTAACTTTTCTGACCCAAGTGCTGTCAGATGATAAAGAATTCAAAGAAGAGGTAAGAAAAGCACAGTGGATATTTCTCAGAACTACATGTTAACTGATGAACTGGTGGTGACTACTGAGCACTTAGAGTTGCGCACGTAGGAAAGGTTAGACACAGGACAGTCTATGCCCACACAAAGAACCCTCAATAAATTCAATGCCCAGAGCATGCCTTACTTGCAGACACTCCACTCTTACCCTCTGAAGAGATGTTGCTGAAAGAGCTACAGTACAAGCTAACATGTTAGGAAACTCAGCAAATGCTACGTTTACATTTTTATTTCCATCTAAGAAAAGAGGCTAAAGCAGTTGTCCTTTCTTACCTCACTGTAAGTTGTGTTTCTTACAGCTCAGTATTGCCAATTACTTTGCTCAAGCCTCTAACCCAAAATACTCAACATGTCTTGAGCCGCATCGCCCTACAAACCAGAAGGCAACTTGGGAGACAAAAATAAAAGACTACATCACAGCATGTTCAAAGAGGCAGGACAATTAAAGAAAAGTCTGCTTCTCCTTCTGCAGGACCCTGACAGATGTGTTTTGCGGGACCGCACAACACAAATTAGAAGGTTCTACTGTTAATGCAGTGCATTGATTTTACCATCAAGAGAAACGTGAACAATGTACACAATCTGTGTGAAAAGACAGCAGACTATATACAGATGTATCTTTTAAATTATTTTATTTTGTGTAAGCTAAAAGGAAATTTACACACTTAAATCTCAAAAGACCTTGGGCATGCACATTGACCTTTTTAGAGGTTCTTCTACATAGCTCTCTTTTTTCCATAGGAATTTCCCCAGACATTTACAACCCATAGTTTTTTACTGTATATACAGCCTAAAACCATAGCAATCTATGATTATGTCATTTTACACTGTGCAAAATCAAACAGGAATAGTGGTACAACAGAACATAAAAAAATTTAAATTTCATTGTAAGACATTCATATAGTTTTGGTCCTTCTTTTCCAAATCAAACTGATTAAAAGCAGACAACCTTCTAATGACCCAAAAAAATCAAGTGTTTAGACAGTGACCCATAACTGGAACAAGAAGTTACTGACAGCATACCTTTCAAAAGGTTATATAGTGACAGAGCCATACTATTTAAGTTTAAGAACATAAAAATTGATCAGCCAACCAATCAAACAAGGGGAGGAGATGGAGGAGGAGAAAAAGGAAAAACAGATCTTAAGCTTATTAAAACACAAAAGAAATTATTGGGCTTTAAAGAAACAACAATAACTGAAAACCCACAAAGAGACAATGTAACCTTTTGGTGTTGTTTTTTCCAGCACTAATTATTTTAATGTATGCAGGAAAGAAGAAGATGCTTAATGCAATCTGAAAACCTTTAAGGGGAACTTCACAGCACTGTGAAGACTGAAGTTTTCATTATGTGTTTCTAGGTTGTTGGGTTTTTTTTGTAACTTTTTAAAGTTTTGTAAGAAGGACACCACCAGTGTATTTCACAAAGACATAAATGTATACATCCCAGCACAACAAAAAGAATAGATCTTCAAAAAGATTTACCCCCAATTATTTACATTTTTCTCTAATATAAATTTAGGACTCCAGTATGTAAATAAATATACATTACTATGTATACCTTTCTAGTGCTGCTTACCAACAAATCATCTGAACTTTTTTTTTTTTAAATGAAAGCAAGACTGCTTTTTACGACCCACCGAGGGAAGAAATTAAAAAAAGAAAAAAAGAAAAAAAAACAGTAAAACCAAAACAAAGAAACAAAACCCATCAAAATCGAAAACAATTGAAAACGTCCAATTCACATCACTTTAGTCTACCTTGTCTTGGCAGCTTGTTGAAGGTGTTAATGTGGCTGGGAACATCAACACCTTGGCATGCATGAAAGTTAAGTCAGGAAGGCTAGAAATCACCTTGGCAGCTTCTTCACTAAGATGTTCTTCCTTTTTAGGCTTCCTGTTGAGAAGAACAAAGTGCCTTAATACAGTACCTGATGTCCCTTGAATCACTGAATGAATCACTGATTGAAGCAACAGTTCAGTTTGTCTCACCACCAACAGGCACTTCTGTAAGCTACTTGAAGGTAGTCTAATGTTATAATACCTACCTGCCTACCAAGAGAATGTTAACACAGCAACTCAGCAAAATGTTCCAGTATATTGTTGCAATAAGGGGAAAAAAAAAAAGAAAAGATTTCCTATTCAGATGCCAACTGTTCTCGGGATTTTTTTTTGTTTTGTCTTGCTTGTTTGTTTGTTTTGGTTTTTTGGGCAGGCTCCAATGTGGAGAGACTCACTCGAAGAGAACCATACCCACGTTCTAGGGGTAAGACAATAGGAGCATTAGCTCTAAACTACCTAAATCCAGTGCAACCTTTCAAAGTAAAGTGGAAAAATCTTGAAAAAGGTACTTTCAAGAATAAAGAAGAAAACTCTTCTTAAGAAGTTCCTAACTTACTACTACATATTTTTAAAAGAAGAAGGCACTTAGGCCATGTTTCCAACACAACTGTTCCCTGATTGTACATCATTCCCCTCTACATCGTGATCCACAAACCCTTTTACCCCCGCCCAGGGCTCAGCAGCAGCAAAAAGGTGGCAAAAAACTTGCAGCACTTGCTTTGAAGTGCAGTAGTACATATGTATGACCATAATGGTACATACAGCACTTCGGGAATCAGTGGTGTTTCCTTTGCCTTTTGCATTATTCACAAGAATTACTGAGCACAAATGAATAAAGAGGGCTGAATCCCACATCGCTTGGTTCTCACTATTATGCAAAACCCTCACATTTCCTAAGTAAAATGAAGCCTGGCTCAGACTGCTACAGAGACACTTTCCCCCCTGGCCCTCCCTCCCCTGCCCAAATATCCATACTTTACAGGCATTTGGCTTAGCTTTGAAGAATGCTGCCTATTGCTAGAAATGCTCAGTTTTCCAGCAAATGTTATTCCAGTTCCAAAAAAGGCACCTGCTACACCCTGTAATGACACGAGAAATGCCCGGCTAAATAAGCTCCCTCATCTTCAGGGCAAAAATCTGAGGCAAAAGGCTTGAATCAATAAACTGCCATTCCCTAAAACTTCTGAAATTTCCTTTCTGTATCTTGTCCTAGCTATAAACTTCAAGTAGAGCCCATGAGAAGGCAATGATCAGTCTGATCATGTAGCAGCATGTACTTAATATTTTCTTTTGTCAGCACCCATCAGGATTGTTTCCTGAGCTGACCAGCTATCAGGGAAGGCAAGGGGATACATGTTTGCTTCAGCAGCAGTTTCAGAATTTCTCAGCTAGGAGAAGAAAAAAAAAAAGAGAGCCAGAGTCAAATTCATCCTTGACATCTCTGATCATTGTGTTGACACTGAACTATCACTTTTGTTTGCTTCTTGAAATCTCCACTTGATGGAAGATCTCTAGATGAGGTAGCCTAGACACTAAATCTGACTTTCCTTCACTAGAAGAGCAATATTTTCTTTTCTCTGCTGCAGTGGAATTTCATGAGCCACTGACTAGGCAGATTACCAAGTTCTGGAGGATAAACAAAGCTGTGTGCTGGATTTACTGAAGGAAGAAGAGAGCCAATGTGTGCCTCCTTTTCTAACAACTTCAGTCAGCTCTGCATTGAAGGACTATCTCTGACCTGTTGAAATGTGGTTCTCACCCACTGCAGTGTTATCAATATCTGGTGCCACTATTAGTAATCACTTACCACAAGCCTCTTAAAGGTACAAACTCCTGGTGACCAAGGACTTACAGCTAACAAAGGAGTGTTTGACAGAGGAAGCCAAAGGAAGAGGGCTGACTCAGAGGTCTGCATTAAAAGGAGTTCCTGTAATTGTTAATGAGGCACCGAGATGGAGCTCACACACTCTTTGCTATTTATATGCCTCTTCCTCCCCTGCTCAGCTGTGGCATGCTAAGAAATGGACTGCGGGGTACGGAAGGCAGCGCTGCATTTTATTTGGTGGCCCCACGCAGGATAATGTTATTGGTCTTGCTGTACTAGCTGGTCTAGCAACACCCCTGCAGAACCTGCACAGCTGTGAACGCAGTCAGATTTGAATCCCACTCAGTTACTGTATGCTCCCCCTTACCCCTTCTCAGTAATTTATCTGTTTAATGTGTTCTGTAAAAAGTATCGATAAAGAAGGACTTGCCAACACAGTAACAGAGCAAACAAAGTCCAAGTTACAGATACAATCACTTGGTAATGAGGTTCAAAACCATTTTTTTAATCACGTCAGTGCAGAGAGGGATGAGATGGCCTAAAGTCTCCATTCCTGGATGGAGAGGCACAGGTTCCTCTGGAAGACAATAGAACTGTTACCTTTTGGGTAACAGTCAACACCTTTGGCAGCAAATATCACCAGGGCAACCCTAAAGAATTACTGAACTATCTAAATTTATATGACAAAGTAGCATCATCACTACAGACTCTTTTTACCCTTAAAACTTACCCAAAATGCCTAGTAACTGTGGTGGCTTCTGATGGGGCAAGAGACAGAACTACATCAGGCACATTATTTTCAGTTACTGCTTTTGCTTGAAGATGTTCCCAATGTCAAGGGCTTCTCCTGCTCATGCATTCCTAATTTCTAGATACTATGGCTCACAAAATGAACACCCAGGTGAGCAGATTGTCAGCTTCAGCTGTACTACTACTGTCCGCTTTGGAACCACAACTTTTGATTACTAAACCATGAAAGGACCCAGCCCTGACTCAAAACAAGGTCTCTGCCTCATTCAGGTTTTAAAACTACCCTCTACAGAGCATTCTGCCCCCATCCATCTCTTCTCTTACATGAGGTTAACGTTTCCTCCCGAGACAGAAGACAGGCTGGATGCCCTTACCCAAGCAATTGTGCTAGCCCCTCTACCTGCTGGCAGAAAGTTTCATTTTCAAAGGCATGTCAACGCTAAGTTGCAAGAAATTAGCCAGACTGACAGGCAGGAAAGTTGTTGGAAGAAAATTTAGCAAGAAATAAAGAATGCTTTGTCGATGTGTCACTCACACCTCACTGTTCTGTTTTGCATTCCAAGCCTTTTCTGCAGCACTCAGGTCTTACAGGACTTGAGTCATGTCTCGTGTTTGCAAAGGGTTTTGTGGATGGCACCAGCAAGGCCAGGCTCTAACATCAACAATAAGTTGATTAGAAAAATGCACTTTTAAATTCACCCTGCAATTAAGAGTTAGCCTGCCCTATCCAACACCACCCCCAAGGAGTATTTCCAGTTTAAATGAGGGTTTTGGCCATCTCTCAGAAAGGTTTCTGTGCTCTGCTTTCCTTCAAAAAGACAGCAGATAAACTTTTGATCTCTGCCAATTCTATGGAATTGGGTAAGGCTGCAGAGCCTCCATGGAATGCTGTACTGGATCCCTGACCTTCATCACTTATTTTTGCTGTCAAGGTTTCAGGCTTAAGCAGAGGAGGAAGTTTCCCCTCCTCTCAAGACTTTTCTTCCGAAAAACTGACTTTCCAGCTTGAAGAGGTGGGTTTTCAAGAAGAAGATGGAGTTATTTAAGACAAAGGTGATTCTTCACGTGGCTTCCTACAATGGTATCTTCACTCTGGACTTTACCCTAAAGATCCTGACTGACTTCAGACAAGTTATAGACATGGGATAGCCTTAACACAAGTGAAGTTGTCATCAAAGTGACATTAAGCCACTAGCTGCATCTTCCCCTGATCAGCTACCATGAAAAGCTAATAGTCCTTATTTCCAGACTGAAGCATCCTTGTTGAAGTGGTTGTATCCAGCCGCTCCTATTTTAAAGTCTCTGGTTCATTAAGAAAGAATGAAAACAAATTCAAAAGAAAAACAATTTTTATTACAAAAAGCTGACATCCTGCAACATATCTGGTATACTCTAAAACCTTATTTCTCTGAAGGTTTCTAGCTTGAAAAACAGAGAAACAGAATTGCTTTTCTTTTTGAGGGTATAAAATGAAAGAAGAAAAACCTCTTAAAATTCAGAGTTAGCAAAAACATACAGAATATTTTGAACACTGAAACCAGCTGCTTTTAAATAGCTAATCCTTGTTTTAATTAACCACAAAGTCAGAGGTTCCCAGCCTCTCTCTACAGCCTCATGTATTGTTACAGCACAGATCTAGAACCTCTTCTATCAATAAGCAATGCTATCTAGAATGGGGGAAGAACTTTGATGACATCTGGATAAAGAGCTTTCAAGTGTACCATGGAAGCACTGGAGAAAAACCCAAACTTCTCATATCAAGAAAGAATACAGAAAATTGAAAGTCAACATTCATGTAAGCAAAGCAGACTTCCCTCTTCCTTTGTAAAGAAAAAGTAAACTGAGACATCTTAAAGCAAGCAAACATAGATCTACGAGTGGAGATAATTCATAAAGATACATTTGGAGTTTGCATGTCCCACTGTGAACTTGTGGTTAATTTTAAATTAGATTCAGAATATATTACAAAAAAGTATTTCAACTCTAAGTATGTTTTCTAATTAGTGAAAGCCAAACTTTTCCACTAATGTTTTCTTCAGAAAGAGTAATATGCACCCCACGGATAGAAAAAAGAGGCAATCCAAAAGCTGAGATGCAAAAATCAGCATTGAAGTGTGGAGTTCCCTCTACTGGTTCTCCCTTGAAACGTCATGGCTTGGTCTGTTTTATTCAGTGTTTGCCTTGAACACTTTCACTGCAGGAAAACTTTAGCAAGAAAGTTTTCTCAGTGAAAGAACAGGTGTTAAAACAGCTCTTGAAAACTAGAGTTTTAGCCATTTCAAGAAAGCCAGCTATCTCCCACCATTACAAATCACTACACTCACTGCAACTCTTCAACTGAGCCTCCTCCAAGTGCTATGCTGCATGGAAAAACATCTAGGTTTAGAGTACTGAATAAACCCTGAAGTTACTTTAAAGTGAGCATATGTTACTGTCTATTAGTTGCAAAGCAACTAGTATTTGTTGCATGTTGAGGCATGCAATTCCTCAACAATAGAAATGGTTTACTTGGTGAGCAATTCTTTTAATGGGCATGGATGTTAATTACATGTCAAGACAGTCCAGGATCCCACTGCTTAGATACACATTCAAAAAATAAACTCAAAGAATATCAAGCTTATAAATGGAGAGTCTATTCTGTACCCACTCAAGAGGACAGACTTCAAGGAAGACAACTGACACCTAAAGACTTTATATAAGCTCTTCCTATAAAATAAAGTACAGAAGAACTTCACATGAGATCCAAGAAGCAGAAAGGACATCCTAAACCAACTACACACCCTCTCCTTAACTTGCAACAGCAAAATTAAACTGATGTTTGGTCACTGAAGTTTTGACAGGTGATAGAAATGCATGGGAAGGGACAAAAGTTGTCATAATTATTAGTCAGTTTTATAATTTTACTTGTGGAACACTTCGAATCTATAAATTACACAGAGGACTGAGAAAGTCTTCTGTTAAAGTCATAGGTTACTAAACTTCAGTTTACTCTTCCATTCTTAAGAATAAACTCTGCTCTTCAGAAAGTTGCTCCCTCCAGTTCCACCTTTGGCTCTGTTTTTTCAGCTTAGGTCCTGGTGATCTTTTTCTTTCAGCTTATGAACTGTTTACCATCTTATTTCAGAGTTCCATGATAATTTGGAATATGAGCTACAGTACTATGACTTTCATATTTCATTATTACATTTAAGCTTTTTGATCATTCAAAACTTCTGACCTAAACCAGCACACACATTCACTCCTCACATTTTATGCCACTTGCAGGAAAACAAAATAAATAAATTATATATATATATATATATATGCACAACAAAGAGTATTTACCGTGTGGACAGGCTTGCTTTCTCCACTGTGGACATGAGTCTTGCAAACGCATCAGTCACTCTGTTGCCTGCATTGGAAGTTTCCAGTTTTGAAGTTGTCAACTCATACAACTCAGGATCCACACCTTACAGTATAAAATGATAATCAGTGATGGTTGGAGGCAAGTACAGCCATAATTAGCCACAGACCAACTTGCTAGAGACTGTTTTCTGTAAACATCTGAATCATTTATAATTTCAAGACACATAAGAACAGGACAGAACATGTGTGTGTTTCTGAAACACGATCCTCTTTCCCCACCCTTTTTCAGCAGCTTTTATAGTCATACTACAAAACACACACACACACATTGGATCAAATCTGGTATACAAGGTCTCAGTCTAAGAGCAAACAAAACAAATTTGATTTACCTTTTAGAGTGGAACACCTGTAAAAATGTCAGCTGTGTTAAAATGGATTGTTTCAATTACTTAACTCAACTGTTTGTATTAAAAGAACACTGCATGTTAACAGTGACCAACTTCAACGAGAGATTACACACAATACTGGCATGCACTAGAGTGCATTCAGTATCTTGCTTTTCACAAGAGGTTGTGTTAAACATTTTTAAGCGGTGAAAAGCAGCTTTGTTGATACATACAAGTGGAACTGTATTTTAAAAAGGTCACATACTAGTATGTATAACACTATCAAAACTTCTATGCTCCCTTTTCATCTTTCAAGCATTTATAAAGCATCAATTATTTGGATGTTTCAGCCTTGATTTCCTAGTTTCAGCTATCTTAAGTGAGATACTGAATTTTGATAGTACATATGTTGTGAATGGTTTTCAAATTTTATCAGCAGAGGTCATTCTCAAAACAATGCCAACAATGGAAACCTGCATCCAAAAAAATATGTAAATGGGTAAAATTCAACCTGTTTAATATCGAGCATCATATCTCAATAAAAAATAGCTCTAGAGTTTGCAGATATTAAGTATGCTTTATTTAAAAAGTCTCCAGGGATTAGAATTATCTACTTTAAAAAAAAAAATAAATGGAAAGACTGCTACACCACATTTTTGTTGCTGAGAAGCATTTTAAATTGGTGATATTCCTCTAGCTACAGTTTCAGCTATTTTACGCTTCATGGTTTTGAATGAAGTGCGCATATGCACCATTCACAAAATAATAAATGTTCCCCAGAAACAGTGCCAAATTTTTGCACAGAAGCATCACATTTTATAGACACCTGTGTTCTGTGCAACACTAGTGCCAGCTGGTTTGGACAACACGGAAGCATTTCATACTAAAGCAGAATAAACACTGCAACCATGAGGACACAACTGTCCCATGTAGCTGATACATAAAAACAGTGTTTATAAACTGACGTGCTGATTTTAGCCAGTTTACTGGCCTGCATCAAGACATGTTGAGAAACAATCCTGAAATATTGAAAGACTACTAAATAAAAATAATAAATGCCCATGCCTATTGCCCTGCCTTTTCCACTCAGTAATCGCAGCACAATGTGTGCAAACAGATGAGGTTAATAATCCCCATGCTCTGCATGAACTCTCCCTAAAGCGATGCTTTGACCATTTGTCATTTGCACAAGTTAAGTACTCTTTCATTGTTAGAAAACTAAGCTGCTCAAAAAGTAAAATTAAGAAAATCATCTGGTTAAGCCGCAGGGGTTGGGGGGTGGCAGGGAAAAGATCTGCTCAATTTAAAATGGGTTGATTAGAAATTAATCAGCTTTCTTTTCAATCTACATTTTTCTAAGTCTGGACTTTCAAAGTTAATTTCATCCAGTTTCATGCAAAATATCAAAATATGTACTGTCCCTAGACCAGTATACCAAGACTTTAAGAACTGTCAGATGTTTACAGAATTGGGAAATAGGAAAAAGCCCAAATATTCCATAAAGTATCCACTTTCAATCAGAGAGAGGAAGACTTAAATACACTTTGACTTGCAGAAGCCTGCGAAATCCCATTAAGGTACAAGCTGTAAAGCTAATCGAAACGAGGAGTCCTTTGACATGCAACTCTGCAATACATGTTAAATGCAACCTTATCAGTTACATCATTTAGATATTCACATTTACAGTCCTGGATTCATTTTTGTTGTAGTGCGATGTCACTGCTCAATTTACTGTTCTTTCGTCACCTCTTACTCAGCTACATTAACGTTAAACTATTAACATGAAAAACAACAACACACTAAATCTGTAGGAATATATCAGAAATGAGCAACTCCCTGTTCATGGTGTAGAATTCCAATTTTTATTAAAAAGTTATTTTGGCTACTTGATGAAACCAGACTGAGAAGAATACAGCATAAATGTATAGGAAGTAGAACTAAGGTCTTCAGGGAAAGAATAAACTCCTACGACTGATAAAAGTTTCTTCTTTAAGCAGAAAGACCTAACAATTTGTCCTTCAGTTATTTTATTTAGTTTTAAGAGTTGCATATTCTCCATTTTATGATTAGGGAATATGTAACAAAAGCACTACAAAACCTTAATGAGATATTGAAGGAAAGTTAGCCAACCAAACCCCACACAAAGCTCCTAAACACACACACAAACTCACGAGCTGCAAGCCAAGAAAGAAATGACTTTCCCAGAAACAAGTCAGGAGGAAAGAAAAGCCAAAACAAACAAAAAAACCCCAAACACAAAAAAGGCACTATAGGGTATGCTAAGGAAGGTGATAATACCTGTAACTTGATGAAACAACATTAAAAAGACCAAAAAAAAAATCCCCCAAAAGAGCAATGAAAGGATAAGAGAGTACCCCTCCGGTAATCACTTCAAGTGTGCACACCACGAGGACACAAGAATGTACCCGACTGCATGAGCAGTGCACATACTGGGTACTGACAACTGCTGTCAATA
>WTSP01008438.1:33190-92745 GCA_025331215.1 Actenoides lindsayi
GGGGGGGGGAGGGGGAACAGAAGGGCTTCTAATACTAATATAATATCAATATTTCAATAGATCCCACAGATGAACACCATCAACATTTCAGAATAAGGTTTACAAGGAAGTAATTCATACATTCCATTGTGTGCATTCACTGGCAAATTACAGCAGTTCTGAAAATTAGACACCACCTTTAAGCAACTGTCACATCTGATAGAATATCAAGTTTTGTAATAACTCTTACCTGCAAATCTTTCTTAAGTCTGTCAACAAAGCTACATATATTCTTGGATCTTTCTCATACGTATAACTGGAGAGCAGTTCCATGATGGAGCCTTTGGCTGGTGGCCAATAACATGGTAGTTTACATCTGTCATTGTTAGAACTCCTGATGGTCCCTTATGTTAATTAAAACTGTTTTTAAATACCATCACGCCATGAGGTTTAATTAAGGTTCAGTCCATAATAGCCAGCAAGTGTAAGATACATATTTCTGTTATAACCTGATCCCCAATTCAGTGGTTGACATGCATGTGGATGTGCTGTAATGGGCACCTGCAGGAAAGAATTACTGGTAATTTTCTTCTAAAAGGTTCTGGGTAGCTATACATTTCTATTCTAATATAAAACCTACTAAGCAAAACTAGGTAGGTAAGAAATCCCAGTGGGAGCTGGGACTAGACTCTACCAAACATAGCCCTGAATAGAGAAGAGGAGGCTTTGAAGCAGTAACAAAAGAGCAGAAATATCTAGATAACTTTTTTCAAGAAAGCCAAAGAGCAGCAGGTAAATAAACTTTATCAGAGGACAATATCCAATCAAGAGAAAGCAGTAAACATAGTAAACAAAGTCCAGAAAGCTACCTTTTTAACAAGCACTGGATTATATTCTAATTGCACCACCTGAGGACTTGGCCATGGTGTAGAAACCCACTGTAGCAGATACTGCACAGAAAAAACCAAGGGGGACCTGTCTCAGGTTTCACAATCAAAGGTTGCCGATTTGAGCAGCCCCTCTCTCTTACACCTGATGTGTTTTGATAGAGCCTTTTACTTCAGACCTGCAAAGCCTTTGAGACAACATGCTTAGATAAAGGCAACACTAATCAGGGGATTACTTCATATTCTGTTTACTGCCTTACAGTTAGGAGCACAGAGGAACAGCAAACTAAACCCCTCAATTGTCAAGATAAACAACAGATCAAAGAAGAATTTAGACACTACCTTCAAATATAAAATAGGAGGAGTCTACAAAAGTCATCTTTATACAGCAAACTAATGTGATAGATCAGCCAGTCACTTAACCTGCCTGAGAGGAGAAACCATAATTTCAAAATCTTTGTCCTTACAGCTTAAACGTTTCAGATGGAAATTTGTCCACTCTATTTCCACAGCTTAATCAGCCCAGTGAGATCCTCTGCAGGGAAATGAGGCCAAAACATATAGAGTTTATGTAATAACTAGGAAAAATTATTGCAGCTCATTTGTGGCTTTTTTTCCTCTTCTTTTGATTTCTAATGCTCTCTATTTTAAATCTCTGCATACCTCCCTCTGTTCACCTACAAGCAAAAAGCTTAGGAGGCATTTCTGTGTTTCTACAAATGTTTCTTTCCACTCTGACTTTTGTATCACCAAGGTCTTTCTCCCAAAGTCTTATTCCCTCAGCTGGAAGTCATACATGTATGTCCACAGACACAGACCTGTATATAAGTCCCATAAATGACAGGCTTTGAACAAAGGAAAAAAATGTTTTCTTTAAGAGAAGCATAAGAATCTGTTAACCACAGCCTCTCCTTTCAAAAAAAAAATAAAAAATAAAGCCAGTATTCTGAACTTTCTGAATATAAGAATGACTCATCATCAGCACTATCTGAAAATGGAGGAATTAAGAAGTTTTAGCTAAAAATTATGTACATATTAACTGGGTAAGCTTAAAGATATCTAAATTATTCCACCTAAATTACCTGCGCTTAGAATAAGAAGTTTCTGGGTCCAATAAAAATGCCTATATTTTCCTTGCATATTTACCAGTGTTTCTAGCACAGTTCCTAATTAAATGTTTATTAAAGTTTGGGGATATCATCTCAGTACCAGTACAATTTTGAATATTCGTAAGAGGCAGTGTGCACAAGTTAAGTGAAGCTGGATTTTTCACAAACATGAACAGAAGACAAGTCCAAGAAAATAACAAGGTCTCTGAGGTGTAGAATTAATCGTTCATGCTCTGAAAGTTTCTCAATGTCACTTAACTGTGACCTCTTCGCATTCTTAATGGTTAGATTTATAACTCATCTCTTCCCAAAAGCTTATTTTAAAAATAGCCTATGGCCAGAAGAGCAGACATATAGCGTAGAAGCTTCATATATATTCATGAACCAAAACTATTGAACTAAGATGGCCTTGCAGAACAAGCTATGGGACATTATCAAACTGCAACAAGTTGTGGGAAATTCTCCTGCAGAACTGCCCAAAAGTACAAATTTATAATTAGAGGAAAAAAACCCAAAACAAACAAAACAACAAAACCCAACCCCAACAAAAAATAACAAAAGAGCCTATTTGATATATAAAGGGGGTTGGGTTTTTTTTTCAGCACTCAGCACCACAACTGCCAAGCAACTGAGAAAATGGCACATGTCAGAGATGCTGCTATTTCAGGCTCTTGCAGCTCTTTACACTATGTTTAGAGTATGGTTTAATTTATGATTTCCCCTCTCTGTAAAAAAGCAAACTTTGAGCACTGCAGAAAGCGAATGAAATTTGCCTACTTTATTCATATACAGAAATCACAGAATTGATTTCTTCAGCTCAGAATGGTTGCGTTAGTCTTTATTGTTACCCCTTCTATTACCCAATTCAGCTGCTCAGCTCCACACTATAGTATTTTTAAGCAGTAGCATAGGAAGCATCATCAAACATGTATATAACTACATAAAACAATCTCTGTTCTGAGCCCACTGATATTCTATTCTACCCGAAAATCAAAATTCCTCTCTGGTACAAGCACGTCACAGTTAGAGCTCTGCACTATGGCAGAACAAAAAGTGCAAGAAAATCACTATACTCAGAGGTACCTAGTGTTAAGTTTAGGTGTAGCACAAGAGTAATTCATTTTGGAATGCCTTCAATCAGAAGTCACAAGCATATCAGGTAACTAAAGATAGTGGGCAGATTAAACAAGACCTGCACTAAGGAGGGACACAGCTGACTCGGCAGATGTGCCGAGTACCACAGTAGTGACACTGAAAATGAAATGTCTCTGCATATCCTATCAGCTTGCTGGGGTTGCACATACACTGCAACACACATGGCATTTAAGTAGATTTCTAATATCACACTACTGAGACAAGAACAAAACAGAATTCATGTAATTCAAAATCTCACTCCTAAACTCCTTTGAACTCCTTTTCTATCAGACTTAAAAGACAGAGAGGCCAGCAAAGCAATTTTCTGTTCAAGAGATAATCATTCAATAAAAACTGGCATAAAGGGCCTACAGAACTCGTACAATCAAAAGTCAGGCATTTAGGCTAGTTATGATCTCTTTCCAGGCAGCTGGGCTGCATTTCATGTTACTTTGAAAAAGACAGGAAAGGGAAAAAGAAAAGAACACAAAGAGTATACATATAAATACGATACTTCAGGAAAACGACTGCTAACCAACAGGTAGAATGATCTCCTACAAGAAGCTCCAGAAAAAGCAAAGAGGAAGAATGTTAGCCACAGGAAGGACAAGTCTGCAGTTATGTCTAAAATTTGTGGAAGTAACTGTTCACTGCCTTTTAAAGCAAACTGCTGTGTAACAGTAGGTATCACCAGGACTCTTCAATGCTGGCCACCAACCGCTACAGTCATAGGGACTCCCTTCCAGTCACACATGAAAAGCAGATCCAAGAGTAGGACTTCAATCTGACACAAGGAACATCTGCCCTTTTACATACAGGTGTCTTTAAACACACCATCTAGATATTGTAAATATAAAGGAAGAGGCAAGGCATCTCATTTTTTTTCCTCATTCTTTCTTTTCCTCTCCTTTTCTTCTGGTTTTTACCTGGAACTGATCAGATGTACATGTGTTCATCTCTGGTGATACAGGAGGTGTCTGTCCTATTGAAGCTATTTTTTCTGCTGCAGATATTGGTTTCAGAGGTTCCTTGGTAGGCTCTAACATACCCTAAGTAAATAAATAAATAAATTTTTGTTGTTTGTTTTTTTAAATCAGACACATATACTTTCATATTTTCTGAGAACTGAAGATGCAAAAAAAATACAACATACACTACTAGATAGTACTACCCTCAACTAGAGACTTGGGGGTAACCATATATCTCTGGGGCACTTTCAGTGAGGGGGACAGAATGAGATGAGTCAGGGAAGAGCATTATCCTAGTTCATTAGTGCCAAGAAACATTTTAGAGCCAGAAACAGAAACCCAAGTGCTTAGATGAAGCTTGCTTTCAACTTTCAATAATGTAACTTAAGCTGGAGGAAACAGTTACTCGATAAGGTGATGTCTTCTCCTTCCAATTATGTGTAGACTACTCCAGAGATACGAAATGGCCCATCACAATGGTACAAGTGCATTCATTCCACTCTATTCCAGCAATTAATTAATTCAAAAGAAACAAGACAAATTATCATTTTGCAGAATGACGTTGAGAACAGGAATTACTGACATGGAAATAAATTCATTAAAAGGCATTAAGAAAATAATTAAAACCGCGTTTTCAATTACAAACAAATGGTTGAAGGATGCACAGTGCTATGAAAAATATCTGATATCTCTGGTGTTCCTGAAATAATATGAGGGTGAGGAAGAGATGTATAAAAAGACCAAAGTTAGCACTGAGACACGAAAACCACCTCAGAACAATGAAGTATGAGAAAAGAAATGCCCAAATAAAACCAGTGGATTTGCAACTAAAGTATTTTAAAATAATTTCAGGAAGTTGGCCACCAAGATCAGCTGTCCCACAAATGTTTCTACACTACGTTTGGGGAGCTTAGAATTTAACCACCAGTTAAATCAATTCTTCTGGACAGGGGAGAAACACATGAAGCAGTGCGGCAACAGAAAGCAGCAAGCCACTTCTACCATTGCTTCTATCCAGTTTATTATGTGCACAAGTGTGCATGTATATATAAAAAAAAAAAAAAAAGAAGGGGGGGGAATTAATGAGGAACAACAATGTGATGCAAAAAATAAGTGCACGTGTTCCTTTTGCCCACAAGTATTTTACAGAAAGAAAACAGCAGTTGCTATGAGATGCTTTATCTCTCTGTATCAGAATGCCATGCTTACATCCAAAGAAATGCATGAGCTGACCTTGATGCATCAGAAAACAATGACTCTAGAAACTGACTGTAGAAGTCACTCTACAAAATTAACCTACAGATTAAATTGGCTTAATATATACCAAAGAAAACTGTAATCCTTTTATGTTCAATTTGTGAATGACCATATAAAAGTGTGTGTGTGTATATATACACACAGAGGTTTCCCCCAAAAAAAGAACATATTTATTCTGCTCAGACCAGCAAAATTGGCAAATCTTATCTTCTGAATTTTTGACATTGCAGAGTTTGAAATGCCAAAAAGGAATTACAGAATATCAGTTTAAGTAAATACAGTGGATCTTGCTGCACTACGTTACTTAAGTTTCCTTCAATCTACAGAAATCTGAATTAAACTTGCTACTTTATCTAGCACTTGGGGCAACACAGCAATACTGGCCATACAACGCTTTTTGTGTGCATAAAGAGCCATATATATACACACACACACACATCTATCAGTGGGTCCTTTATTAATATGCCAATAACACTGCAAAGCTTTACCGTGGGTCCCTCTCAACCTAGGGGTATGGAGATACAATCAAGTAATTAACAAGCAGGCAGAAAAACAGTTGCATAGAAGAATGCTCAAGAGAGCTGAGAAAACTTCCTACACACATTTCATGGAATACTGTAACTATCCAGCAGCTCTTAACCTTCCTTTGAAGCATCTGGTCTTGGCGCGAGAGCTTCCCACAAGTGCCGATGCAAATTGATATTTCAATTAATTTTGATGTTTCTTTGTCATTTTTGACAACTATTTAACAAGCTAGTTTCTTGTGTCAAGTTCTAGCTGATGTTTTTACATCTGTACTTTCATTTAATAGTTAAAATTCAATGAGAATGTTTTATTGCTACATACACATTAATACATTATTTAAATCAATTATTTTTTGTAGACAATGCCTCAAATTTAGTTTAGACTAGCTAACCCACCTTAGTAGACAGATGTATGAAATAAGTAAATCCATACTTCTTTTCATTTAAAAATAAAGTATCTGCTTGGACACATAATGGAAGCTGTGCATTTGATGATTCTTTACTAGCATTTCTACTGATGCCTAAGATAACCATACTTCCAAAAATATCTTTCAGCACACTCAGTGCTTTAATGTCATTTAATACATTTTATTACATAAGGTTGTTGGAACTATAACCAAAAATAACACTAAAAAATGCTTACCAGTCCTGCTGCATACATGGGTACTATAACAGGCTGTTTCTTGTTGCCTGTAAAGAGCTGATAAAACAACAATACATTTACTTAGGAGTTTCTGTGTCAGTCATGGTAATATTTTTTCAATATTATACAACTTGTATAAGATTAATAACAGAGTATAAATACTATGTTAAAGATAACACAATGGTTATAAAGTACTGCAACATTCAATATTAATAGGGCTTATAAAAAGTTGTTAGTTGGTCTGTGAAAAGCCATGTTCAGTGCAGCTATGCAATTACGAGAGAAACATTCATACAAAAAGACTTCCACCTGATTCAACATTTAAAGCAGCACAATTATTTAGAAAATAAGTTTTACTGACAGACTCACAATATTTCTTGTGTCAATTCCCAGGGAGCACAAAAGCTTTTTGTTGCTGTGGGAGCCACCCCACTGGTATCTCAGTCCATATGCATCGCGGATATCCTGCAGCTCACTCCACACGTCCATCAGTTCCCTGTACAACCCATCATAAATCAAGTTATCAACAGAAATAACAGCTAAGGCTGCTAAGCTTTGAATATTTATTCTAGTTTTTAATGAAAGTGACTTATTATATATTCCAATTAAATATGCCCAAGCACAATACCCAGGAGAACTAAAACCGCACAGTGTTCTCAGAACAATTATAGTTCACACTTATTATTGGAAAATTATGTCCACAGCAGACAGGGCAAGGCCTAGACTTCATGATCACATGAATAAATATAGCAATTTATATAAAGTGTAACTAATAAGGCCTATTCTGATTAACTCGGAGACATCACATAAAAGGAGATGATACGCTGCTAAGTTGATATGCCAAGTGAAATACTCCTGGCATATGCAGTCTCTGAAAAGAAGGCATTCTGCTACGTAGCTCATTTTTACTCAATAGTTTTTAAAAATGCTTCAAGCAAACAACACATTTTTGAATTACTGCTATATGCTTTAAATAAATTCCTACTTCCTTTAAAGTTTGTGACATTATGGCTTCTTACCCAGTATTTGTTAAGGTCTCCTCAGTTGTCATCTGCTTTTCACCTGCTTCCAACAAATGATTCAAGGAACTTATTTCTTCTTCAATTTCAAGAACAGGCATGGAAGGAAAACAGACTTCAAATATTCGTTCCAGGCGACTTAGTAATGTCTATATCAAAGAGAAAATATTTGTCAAGTTTTGTTAACCGCTTTAAAGAAAAGGCGTGCAAAACTATAAAAATAATCTAAGATGGAAAACAATATTTAGCTAATACAAAGTTTAACTTACCACAAAATATTTAACTGTCAGAGGCTCAACAGACTGTTTAAGCACCAAATATAGGCTGCTAGCTACTGAGAAACAGTAAGAATTTTGCCCTCTGCAAAGCGAGTTCTTACAATGCAAGTCCAGAAGAGTTGCTATAAAAAACCACGTGCAACAAGTATTACATTATATTTACTTAAGATGTGTTAGTCTCCAAATCTACACATGCAGAGGGTTTTACTGAAAACATTCTTCTCAGCAAGCTTGGTATTGATCAATATAATTTCACTTAATGACAACACACTTTGATCTCAACTTGAGGCATAACACTGCTTCGCTTCTTATAAGATGTATGCAGTTAAAGGGCTCGCAAACTCAACCTGATGTGCAACATGCTCCTGGTGTGATAACTTCAAAACCAGTGGACAAGTTATTTATAGTCCAAAGACTGTAAACTTCCTAAAAAAAACTGGTAGCATCAATGACTCAAATGTGAGAAAACTATAATCCCCAGCTCCATTTGCTATTGTTCATGCACTAGTTGGGTATAATGCAGAAGAGCCAAGATTAAGGCATTTAAATCTATTGTTTGTCAAAAAGTATTTACAAGATTTGTTTGATCCTTCTCCAGACAAAAAAGCTAGTGAAGAAAAAGAAGCATTAATTAAAGCCTGAATTTCTTGCCGCAAACCCTATTTGTGTGGTTTTACACATTAGAGGTTGTTTAATTTAAACAGAATTACTTTCCTCCAAGCAATTTCCCTTTCCTCCCATTCATAATTTAGACAATTGATGCTGAATGCTGCAGTCCTGCTAGGGTTAAAAGCCAACCTTGGGAATGTTTCTATCCTACTAGTCAAATAACTTTAAAAAAAACAACCAAACAAAAAACCAAACACGAAGAAACCCCACTAAGTTTATTTTAGTTAATTACAATGACAGCTAGATAGCAGCACATTTTTCATAACCACAATTTTATTTGTATTCTCCTCTGACCTTCCTTCTGCTGCCTTGCATTATATTTACATAATCTTGGTGTGAAGTTTTACAGGAGGGCTACAGATCTATATCCCATGTTTTTGAGACATAAGATTTTCTGCTTGTCACAGTAGTTGCAACTGTGTCTTGATGTCACCAGCGCTTCAGTGTCCCCTGGGAGAAAGGAAACTTCACCATTTTATGAAGGCAGACAGGGTTCTTGTGTTTCATAACACAGCAAACATCTACTGGTTTACTCTCCACCAGTGCCACAATTACTGCTGTTAGGTAGGGTAAGGACTCAGCAATATAAAGAGCACATACTGTTACTAACGGTTTCCAGGCATTTTAATTCCACAGCATGCACTGGAGAACACTCTGATTCTTGCCACTTGGGCCTTGGAAGCTGAATTTAATATTAAAAAAAACCAACAAAACCCTCAAACAACCTTCGTCCACCACCGTATCAAAACCAAACAACCCTCCTGCCTTTTTTTTTGTTCTGTTTTTCTTTTTACAAGTGTAGTATGCTTTCTTCTTCTGAAATTCTTCCCTTACATTTCTTTCTCTTCTCCCTGTTGTATAGCCACAGGATTTCAACTTTATTATAACACTATGAATTGTCTCAGACATCAGATGCACCACTGCCATGAAATATATTCCCTCCCCCCAGTTCAACCCACTAAAAACAGATAACCATTAATCTAATAACATTTATTAAAAAGTACCAATTGCAAGGTATGCTAATAAAAATAAAATTAAAGCCTTTTTTTTTTCAAAGTCCTCGTTTTTAAGATCAGCACTTGGAACTCTTCTTGCTAGGGAAAGGAAATGCAAGCCTGGCACAAAAGGAGCACTTCTGTCTTTCTAGGTGGGAGCTCCTCAACAGGCACTTTTCCAATGTTCTGCTGTACTGCCCACAGAAAAAAAAAAAAAATTAAAAAAAATCCAGTTTTTCTACTGGGGAAAGAGAAAAGAAAGGGAGTAGGTGAAGATCCCCGGAGCATCCCGCAGTGTGTGCCAAGTACAGCTATGCCAGCAGTGCCCTCCTGTGGAGATGTAGCATATTCCAGTAGCAATGCTGCAGTTACAAACAGAAACCTCAGGCAGTGGTTCTGTGTTACAATCAGAATGATTTAAGGTTCAGAGAAGCAAGGCTGGTAGGTGGAAGTTACATATGTTAATTAGACCAACTGATACAGTTGGGAAAAACCTTCAGGCAGCAGAGTATCTGCTTTGTAATTCTAACTGTTATCGGCGACGTTTCTCACTGGAATTTTTATCTGAAAATTTGCCTCATCACTCTTCTCAATTAAGCAAACCACTGATCATGTCTATCAGCAAATACAGTACGGGAAACATAACAGAGGCAAACACCATGTTATCAGAATATCTTGATTCTGTGCTGGAGTCAGGATGACGAGCCAGGAACAGAGAACCAAGTCTATTCTCCCTATTTAGCTGCTAGCTGCAAAAAGCAGGGAAATGAACTTGCTTAAAACATGAGCTTTTCAGTTTTGCTGCCTGTGGAAGAAAAGCCTGACAGGGAGAGCCACCAGGTTCTGTTATTTGCAAAGCATCATGTCAAAATGCCATCATCAAAGGACCTGAATAACACGGCATATCTGACTCTCACTTTGTTCATTACCTCACTGGTATATCCTGACCATAAGTCACACTCTACAGTATATCATTTCCCTTTTAATCTTAATGCCCAATCATTTTGGCCATAGAGTAAGCTACAATACTTGCCACATTACTTGTGGGCTGTTTTGTGTTTGTTGACCACAACTATAACAATAATTTACATTTTTAGGGAGCAAAACTAAACAGTATTCCAGATTCTATCCTAATGTTTCAGCATACAGAAACATTTTCTACTTCAGTTTTAAAGTGCCAACGGTATAGCACTTGCCCTTATTTTACACCAACAGGTGATGCTTATTCCCCAGTGAAGAGGCAGACGAAAGGAACTGGATCATGAAAACAACAAGGCATCATGTTTCTTGAAAAGGAGCAACATTTGAGAACACGCTGATGCCTAAGAATAACTCGCTTAGGCAATGAAGAATTAACAGAAAGTCTCTAAGAACTAAGCAGCACCCAATTTCAAATTTGAGCTTAAGAATTGTGCCAGAATTTCAGGAACAGTTTTAATTATAGCATTCTTTACACTTCATCTTTTCTAGATTTCCGCAAATGCTTAGCCCTTATTTACATATGATAGAGAAGAAAGGCTTCCATAGCTAACCAGAGCAATTAATGTTATGTGTGCAAATGGACACAGGGATGAACAAACGAACACACATCTGCAGGGCAGTGGCAATGTCCTTAATGGAAGCAGCTGAACTTGTTCTTCTAATTGGCAATGACATCCTGTGGGCAGAGCTCCCAGGTAGAAGGCTCTACCAAGATTTTGCATTTAGTGTAAATGTCCATCTTCTACAAAGCTCAATCTATTGTTTGTATTAAAAAGACTGTAAGAAAAATACTACATCTGTCATACACAGTAGTGTCATGATTTTTAGGATGAAAAAAAAAAGAGGCAGAAAAGGAAACAAGAACTCATCTCCATTGCTCATGTCACTAAAAGCACTTGATACCCAAATGTTCTCCACTGCCATTCGAGAAGAGTAATTCTTAAGGGCAGAAGATGTGAATGAAGGCTACATCTGCCATTCTAAAAATTAACTGTGACAAACTCAAAACCCTGGGGGCTTCTGTGACTGCATATTAAGCTTTTGGTAAACACTTAAGATATGGGGTAATCACCACCTAAACCAATCAAAATATCACACATGTAACAGATTTTCGAGTGAGAATGATAACCACAGGATTAGAATTCATCTCCTTGGCAGTTAAATAGGGGGCAAGATCCAGTCCTCAGAGTTGAAAGGTCAAAGTTACAGAATTTGTTTTTCTCTTCTTCTCTACCAGGAGACTATCAATGAAATCCAACACAGCAAATCTACACTGGTCACCCAGTATATTAAGTTCTCCTCAGCCCCTCCACAAGACCCTAACAGCAACAGGTTGCTGCCATTCTTCAGAACTATGAAACAAGGAGATACTGAACTTGACATAAAGACAACATCCTTGGGCCACGCTACAGAAACAGTCGATATGAATTGCAGTTTTCACCATGACTGCTGTAATGCTTCTGGGGGTGAAGTTTCATGGAACTCTGTGTACAAGGGAGGGGGAAATAGACCAGTCTTCTTCCTTCTCTCCACAGTCCCAATCACACAGGAGCTGCAAGAACAGATAGAAGAGCTCATCCAGTGAGCTCCTCCTCATGTTTGGAGCTGAAGAACAGAGTGACACTTTGTCTCTCCTTCCTTCTCACTCTCCATCAGAGGGGACAGCCCCATTTCTCAACAGTCGCTCATCTTCCCCTCTCTTGCTTACAGCCCACAGCAACTCTCCTCTGGCAGCCTTGAGAGGTGCTTTAAGAAGGGGAGAGTTGAAAGTAGAGCACACCTTCAGGTCTCCTTTTCCAGCTGCCAGGAAAAGAGGCTACAGAGGAAGAAACACTTAAGCTTTGGGCTGTCTGTATCTAACACAGAACTGGAAAACCTAAGAATAATTAAAATCAGTGTAATAGTTAAATTATTGAGAATACTTAGATATTCAAATCTGATCTGATGGAAAAATGTAAGAAAGGACACAGATATTAGCATATGAAGAATCCAAAATGCTAAATGTATAATTCAGGAAAGGAATAAAGTCCATAGGGCCACAATTGACTTCTGGTTAGAATTCAAAAGCCAAGCGAAGACTCTCAGAAACGGTAGAGCAAAGCTCAGGTGCCAGAAGCCAAGAAAAGAAACGGATTAACCAGAGATATTTTGTTTATTTATTTTAAATTGTGAACTGGCTGCTCTGGAGAATGCCTAACACTGGTATTTATGACCATTTTGACAATATAAAGCAGAGGTTAAATGCGAAACTCCTTTTGCTGGGTTTTCTAACAACCAAACCATACTTTCCAGCAAGGCATTTGTCTGTGAGGTGCCAAGCCACCATATACTCCTCTATGTTCACCATGGTGGGAGGGGGGAGAAGGTATTGCATGGGTTGTTTTTTTATTTGGGGGTTTTGAGGTTGTGGTTTTTTAGGTTTTGGGGATTCTGTTATTTTTAACAGCTGAACTATATGACCATACAGCTAACACACAGGCAATGAATTACAAATTTCAGTGGATGCAACTCACCATGGGGAACACAGCAATCAACTTCAGTGGGTCTCAAAGTTTTTGGACAGTTAAACAGTTGACAGTTTGGACAGCTGATTTAGTTCACTAAATGCACACAGGTAAACAAACACACAAACAAAATCACTAAGTTCCTAGTTAAATGGGGGCAGGTTTTTCTTCTGAAAGGCTCATGGTCTGCTTAAACTAAGAATCAGTTTCCATTCCACGTTTTAAGAATTTATTTCTTTCTCTGATAAACAGGCTCTGCTTAGCAAAGAGAACACATTCTCAAAAGCAGTGGGAGAAGAGCTGCAGGCAGAAAAACTCCCGACTGAAAAAGAGATGCAAAGGTTACACAGAATACTAGTTTAACTTCTCATGGTTCAACTGTGATGGCTTTTCTCCACTCCCCGCTTGAAAAGCAGGTATATTTAAGATGGTGCCATAAGTTTCCTACAGATTAAAAAATAGAATTGTTTCAGTTTACTATCACAGGTAATTTATAATGGAAACACCGGTTCTAAACTCAGATTGACAAGCCAGGAAGAGGATGCTACAAGAGCTAAAAACCCTCACCAAGACAAAACCACAAGTAAGAAATTTTTTCACAACCATTTAAAGCCTTAAGGCAATGACAGTCATAAATATCCCCAAAACATTTTTTAAACAGTAACCATAGAGGTCTCGGTATCAGCTGTAAAGTGGTTTGAGAAAGAACAGTAAGACTTCTCTGCTCTTTTTATTGCCTGATACAAGAGTTCTAAATAGGGAAGTTCAGTGTAGAAATGTGAAGCTGTCTCTCTCCTCCTTACTGGAAGGTTTGCACACATACTTTCCCCTCTGTTCAGGAACGTATCAATTCCTGCATCTTCCATGCAGGAGAAGTGAAGTGTAACAGTTATTTATCTAGACTAGGTAAAACTTACTGGCCATTTCAGTTGGTTATGTTGTTATTATGTAGGGATGGCGTATTAACTTGTCAGTCAGGCTCTGAAAGCAGTTTTTTCACCATGAAAAGTTTCACTTCTGAAAGGAAGTATTGTAGGCAAAACTTGCATGTACAAAATCGAAAATGATTTTATTCTGTGATATATAAAGAGAAATGCTGCAGCAACCCCCTCCCAAACTATTTTCTTTTGTAAGATCCCTTTAGGCAGTCTGTTCTGAAATACAGCAATTATGGGCTACTTTTAATGCTGTAGTTTTCACTGTTATTCAGCTGCACATACTTAAGAACTGTCCTATGGACTTAAGAACCCCAAACCGTCCAGACAGATATATTTACACTGCAAGTTGTTACCCAACTGTCTGAACTTAATTTAGCCAACATCATCTTAATTTATCTTAGTGAACTGGAAGGCTGAAGTCTTTAGGGTCATAATTACTTTTTCCCCTAGAGGATGACTTCATTCATCACCCAGGACAAAGTAAATGACAATCCTGCCACATACTTGTGGCTTAGTAACGGCGCATAACCTGCACTGACTCATTAATCTGAAGAGGTAGAGCCTGGGAGCACAGGCTGTCTAACAAGCAGAGGATCTCAAAACCCACTTGGAGGACTGTTCAGGTTTCCCCTCCTCCCTTTGCACAACTTGTTAGCTCCTAGCTAAATGAGCTAAGAGTTTTGGTCTTCCAATCAAGCCGCGATTCATCTCCCCCTCCTCTAGAGATGCCTAAGCTCCTTGAACACAGAGGCATGGCAGTATTACCCACCCAGATAAGTATCATAGGTAATAAATGTTCATGTGGTTTGCTGCCTAAGTTCTCTCTCTCTATATATATATACACACTTATATAGTTCATGCACAATACAGCAGAGTAACCCCCTCAGATGACTAATATTAAATGCAATCTCATGGAAAAAGCCATGCTACAAGTCTTATATTCCTTATAACCATAACTTAGTAGTGTGCTGTGTGATCACATAAAGGGGATTAATGCATATGGTATGGTGCAGGTTCACTCAAAACTTATTATATCAACCAGTTCACCCACTATTACTACATCCTAAATCAGTTTTGCTTTAGATATAGATGTGCCTTTGTGTTCAGTAAACCTGCAGCTCTACTGAAACCAACAACTATGTATTTTTCAGCTGAAGACAGACATTAAATTATTATGTTATAAGGCAGTATTAATATGAGTTCAAAGAATAGCTTGTGTAACTGTTGTCAATCAGCCTTTGAAACGGGAACCTTTTCTAAGGAGTTATAAATTCTCTCAGTAGTTTTAACTGAGTACTATATACCATGCAATTTTTCCTCTCATCTCTATGCAGCACTACTGAATAAAAGAGGTCAGCACGTTCCAAATCCTACACTGCAGGTTGTGTGCAGGATTCAGAGTCTAAGACCAAAGGCAAAGGAGTAACGACATAATGATCTTTTGCTACTACATGTCATTGTAAGGTCATTTTTGTGACCTTTTCTCCCTTACTTTCTTCTTTTTTTTTTATTCTACATTTTGTAAGGAAAAATAATAATAATTAAATTGAAGCAAAGTCTAACTTCCAATTAAGCACTACGCAAACCCCACAATTTTAAGACAGCTTGCCTGACAGATACCTTACAATCAAGACCACAATCAGAAAGCACACAATTCTGCTGCCACCTCCATATATAGAATACATAAAGTACAGAAAAAACGCAGAGACCACTGGCAAGGGAACCTGAGCTAGTGGTAAATAACTTTCCTTTCGTGATGCATTCTGGATGGATGAAAATGGCTGTATATACAACTTCCACATTTAAAGTGTAATGCTACAGGCTAAGCAGAAACAGAAAAATGAAATGTAAAGAATTACATTAAGGTCATTTCATTTATACACCATTCAAAATTATTTCACTGCCACATTACAGTGACTCTCTTAGCCTCAACATCACAGATCAAGTGTACACAGTATCTTGTAAATGATCCCAGCTCACCATTAGCCTAAGCAGAGGTCTCAGTTTTCACATCTGTCTCAAGTGTCTAACATATGCAGTATCTCTGTCTTGCACAGCTACTCCCTTTTAGTTGCAAGTGCTTTTTAGATCTGCCAGCAAGTAAGCTACTAGATCTCCCACGCAAGTGGCAGATCCTCCCTATCCTGCTTTGGCCAGGGTAATGAAAAATTTGTTCATTTACCTCTCTCTCCCTAGATTTACTTTGCATGTGTTTCTGTTTTTACATCAAACAGCCCCAAAACAGCAAATAATTCAAAATGCTGTATTTTGTGGTTTGACCTCAGCGACATCCTTGTAAATGAAAGGAAGGAAGCCGATCAAAATCTTGAGCTTAACTTTACTAAGACCCTGCACTCAAGTACTTGGACTGTCTCCTGGCTCATACTGACTCAGCTAATCTCAATGTTTCTAATTGCATCTTACTAAACTGTGGCTCAATGGATTAAAACCAGAATTACTACGTATGATCAAAACGAAGCATTTTTTTAAAATGTAGAAAGGTTTCAATAGATCCATCCAAAACTGAAAGCACTTACAGAATACAAAGTACATTTTGAAAACATTAAACTATTGTTTTAAGAGTTAACAAAAAAAGTTGCAACTAACTGTCATTACAAGGCTAAGGAAACTATTGCAACAGAGAAAACATACCAGCTCGACTTTCTCTATAGCTTATTTGTGTGAAACATTCTCTTGAGTTGTACATCCTCCCAGGCACAGGAGGCAGAACATTATATCCAGAGAGTCTCAACTGGCTGTAGTATAAGCACAAGGAATGAAAAAAAAGTCTTAAAACTTGCTTTACAATCTAACCAAACTCCTGTATGACTTCATGACAGTGTACCAAAGAACTTGCATCATATCTTCTTTTTTACCTTTTGTCAAGGCAGACTTGAAGGCGGGGAAGGGATAAGCTCTGAAGATTCTGGTTTTATAAACATCTACATTCAGAAGTGCTTCCTATTGCAACTCCATCATAAAATTATGGAAAACTCTAAGCAAAAATAAATGTTTGAAACCTTTGGACTAGTCCTTAATAACATGATTAACTAGAAAAATGGCCAATTTACTAGAATCGGCTGCCCACACCATTTCTTTGTCAGACAGACTCTGGACAGTCTTTCAAGCAACAACAGGCACAATTTGGTTGAACTGCACTAATGACCTTAGTACTCTCCAATGTTATGGGTGAATGACTGACTGAATAGGTAACAATAAATTTGTGCTTTCAACTTGAAAAACAGACCCACACATTTGGGTCACAATGAGAAAAGTTTTGCACAGGCACAAAAAAAACCACCTGCAGGTTCTCTTGTGAGCCTTTTTTTGGCTCAAGAAGCACTTTGAAATGTGGTATGTTAGTCATTGTATAAAACAGGAAGCAGGAAGTGTGAGGAGCTGAGGCTCAGACCTTTTGACACAACAAGAAATCAGTGCTAGGTCCCGAAATCTCCATTCCATTTGCTGATGCTTGCAAAGCTCCAGCTGGCACAACCTTCTTCTGAAAAGCCATTTTCCCTGTCACTGTTAGGAAACAGAAAGAGGCAGAGCTATCACCAAGCCCACACAAGGTCCTGGAAGAAAGGACTTACCTCATATCCTTTCACTGCCAGAGAACCTTTCAGACATGTATTAACACCCTTTATTTATTATACCATACTTAATACCCTTTATTGCTGGTGTTACTGCATGCTTCAGAAAGACAGAGCATACTCTAACCTACTCACATGAGATGATGTGATTAAAAAACAGCACTGAAGACAAGTTTAAACTCAAGCTGTTGTTCTGAATTTTGTAAAAGTATGCATGAACAGGGACAGCTCTCAAAGACAACAAGCGAACAGATTTAGGAAAGAATTAATTAGGAAGTCATACATCCTTAGCATCTAAGGCAGGAAGCCTAGGGGGTAAAAAGTAAACCTATCTACTTTACCCTCCCCCAAACTCCTAATTAGAAATAGCAGCAGCTTAAAGAAATAATCAGTCCTGTATTTGTGATGTTGCTATAACATAGAGCTTGCCACAACTAATGTGTAACAGGGATTTCTTAAAAATAACTTCTAAATTATCAACTTCCTAGGATTTGGTATGCCAGAGACAGGACTCCCTAAGTCATGTTTTATCATGTTCTATGCTCTAAGCAAACAAGTGCAGCTATTTACAAATCAAGTCATTATTTTAAATCAGATTTTGAAAACATGATAGATAATAGTGATGAAAAATTTTGGGAACCAGTAATCTCAACTTCCAGTCACACCAGTAGTTTATGAAAAGGCAACATCAGAGTGGCCCCACCAAAAGGCAGTAAACTATGAAGCAAAGGAAGAACTATTGCAGGCTCTGAAATGTTTATGATGGCTTATTCCTTTGATCAGTTTATGCAAAGGACCACATAAAGTCATCAAAACAAATGCATACAAGTTCCAGCATAAACTGCTCAATTTTCTGCAGGAAGTAGCAGCACAGAAGATGCAAGATGCAAACACAGCACACTATTTCATACCAGCCTGTCTCACCCTCAAAATTAAATCTCTCCCACAAGACAAACAAGGACTATTCAAACATTTGTTGTACGCAGCAGCAGGAACCAGGAAGAGCTGTATGCACAAAAGCAGAACAAGACTGAACAATATACAGAACACCCTTACCTGAACTGAAGGTGCTGGCTCTTGAGATTGCTTACTGGTAGTCACTTGGGAAGATGCTAAAGCAAAACTGTCAGTCTTCTGTAATACTGGACCATCAATCCTGGAAGATGCATCTGTCCTATGTGACTGCCAGGTCTCTTTTCTGTGATGAGATTCACCAGATTGCTCATCTCCAAAGGCAGCCCAAGAACAGCTGTCTTTTTGTTCATCTTCAAAAGCATTCCAGTCTGTAGCCTGGTTACAACCTGCGGAACTGAAGTCCGCAAAGTCGTCAGAGTCCTGAAAAGCAACACTCTCATCTTGAGGTTTTGGCACCGAATCAAAGTCTCCAAATTCACTATCATCACCATTTTCTACCTCAGTAGCACACTGGAGGTCTAAGCCAGAAGTTTTACTGGTAGTATCACATTCTAAACTGTCAGCAGTCTGATTGACTTCAGCTTGATCCAACTTTGCTGGCTGCTGAGAAACAGTACTTGTGTCCCTGAATTCAGCAAATTCATCATTAGGTTTGCTAATATGTGCAGGATGTTTGGAAGTTCCTTCTAAATCTAGAGCATTTATTGATTCTTGAACATGAATGAAGGTGGGAGATGAACTGCTGACTGTACCAAAGTCACCAAAATCATCATCCTGTGCATCACTGCAAGCTACAACTTCAGTACTGCTTCCACCACTCTGAAGATCTTCAGAAATACCCAATTTTTCTCCTGCAAGATCACAGCTTAGGCTTTCGATCTGATCAACTTTGGTGTCGTCTGTTCCCAAAGAGTCATCAGGCCTAGTAAAATCTTTGCCATTCTCTCTGCCATGTTTTCTCCTCCCACTGCGTTCTCCATTTTCAGTAGTGCATATTGAATGTCCAGTTGTTTGAGATGTACTAGAAATTGCAAATTCATTATTTTCCAGTGCTGAGGGATCCTGTTCACAACTAATATTTGAAATACAAACCTCTTCTTCAATACGATTTACTCTGTTTATTCTGTTGTTCTCCTGAATGCTCAGAGAATCTCTTTCATTAAGAACACTGCATATCATAGGTCCTGTTCCCTCTAAATGGATTGGTTTTTTGTTTGAGAATGTAGCAAAATCTGCAAAGTCTTCACCTGAGCTAGGCATTGAGTTCAAATTTCGCTCGGTACTATGGGCACTAACAGTTTTCAGTCCCTTTGAGTCAGTGATACAGTCTAGATCTTCTGTTCCCTGAGGATTTACAGGGTCTGATGCTGCAAATCCATTTGTTAGAATCTCTAGACTTGGAAGTTTCTTACCATTGCAAGCATCTACTTGCTTATCTTGGCCCTCAACTGCTATACCAGCTGTAACGAAATGAGAAGAAAACCCCTCCAACTTCCCAGTGTTGTCTCTCTGTTCCCCTCTTTTGTTTACATCTTCTACAGCAGTACCTGAAGTTCTGAACTTGGATTTCTCTTTGCTGGTACTAGTAGCTGATATATCAGGAAGTTCCTTAGTAAGCGTAGGAAGCTCTGCAATACAGTCTTTAACATTTTTAACAGATGTAAAAGTTGCAATGTTAGCTACATTGTCAGTATAATCGTGAAGTGGGATGAAATGATTTGTGGGTATAAACTCTTCCTTTGGATGACCATAGTCTGGTGTATCAAAATCAGCAAAAGCTACATCAGCAGTGCTTACATCAGAAAATCCTCCAAATTCTCCAAATTCATCTTCATCATCATCATCAGCTCCATTGTCTAGTGGTGGAGGCGATGACGAGTACATTCGAATAATATCTGGTTCCATTGTTTAGTTCCACTTCAAAGTTAATGCATTTCTGTAATAGGGGGGGGAAAAAAAGTATATTAGAATTTGGCTAGCTTTTGTAGTTTCATTTTTTATATTTACTGTTCCACATTTTATTTTAAAACTGTGCATGTAGGTCAATGTCTGTATTAGATATGAGAAAGGAACATTCCCCAAAACCATTTTCTAACCAACTCTTTTGTTTTTAGAAGTTACACAGAATCCACTGGGATCAAGTCCCTTATAAACCTACTACATGACCATATTGTCAACA
Source organism: Actenoides lindsayi (assembly GCA_025331215.1). Taxonomy (NCBI): domain Eukaryota; kingdom Metazoa; phylum Chordata; class Aves; order Coraciiformes; family Alcedinidae; genus Actenoides; species Actenoides lindsayi. The sequence goes on from WTSP01008438.1 coordinate 53,763, forward strand.
GACAATGCTCAAGTGCCAGAACACGAGACACATTAGTCTTGAGCTATTGTGCAACACACTGACACAACTGAACTCAGTGTTAACCCATCAGTTCCCTACCTCCTGTCACCAGCAATTCGTAAAATAACCAACAACCCTGGTCCATCTTTTGGGCGTTCTGCTGACTGGATGGCAGAAATGAAGCCACTTGATGGACTATTCCACAACACTCCCGTAGATAAGGCACCTTCAGCTGTGCTGAAGGCTTCGAAAGATGTTTCCATAAACTTTGAAACTGGAAAAGGAGTGGAGGAATTGCTGTTATAATAGCTAGCTATGATCTGCTGCCCTGCACTTGAAGTGTCTTTTGATCAGTTCACAGGTTTCTGTCAGGTCTCCCTGTTCTCTGGATTTCATAGCCACAAGCCACCATGCTGTCTCCACAGCTGCTGCAGCCAGCCTGCTTTTGTCTTATGAACAGCCAGTTGGGATATGTCATTATAAGCATTACCAGCAAAGCCTAGAGCAAAACAAACATCTTCATCAAAGCTTATTCTCAAACACAGAACAGAGCAAGGCTATCCATAAAATATTTAAATCCAAATCATTAAATCACAGGGAAAAAACCCAACCCAAATGTATTCCCATAGCCTAGATAGAAAGAGATTAAGGACTCCATCTTAACATTGCAAACCATTACAATAACAAGCAAGGTACAGATGGAAAATTTTCTTTCCTAAAGAGTGATCTTGATTTTTTTTCCCCAATATTGTGTGTAATTAATAACTATTAATATTTATAGATTCACAATTATACACATCACTTAACCAGTTCATACTTTAGAGTCCTTAAAGTGAGAGCTACAACTGACCTCTTTCCATTTTAAATGACACCTGTCATATTTGCCAATAGGTATAGGTTATATATCTGAATTTCTAACAACCAGAATAATCCTGGACTGTACTAGTTCTGAAACACAGATAAAACATGAGCCTTAACTCCAATACTTTTAGCCAGTGACTTTGTACTTGCACCTAGAAAATAGCACGTGAAGGGTGTAACAACAAATGAAGCTCTGCAGTTCTTCTCAGGGACAACATACCACAGCACCTGAGCCAAACAACTCTTGGTATATGCTAGGAAAGTCTGACATGTTTAAGGTGACTAACATACCTACATTTTTGTTTTAGAAGGGTATTTTGCAGTTCTAAAATAACATGATGGTCACCAGATGAAAACATGAAGCAATTTGTAACATCACATGCAAAATGAAGAAGACAGAAAAGGAATTTTGTTTAGAATCAAGAGTAAGTTGCCCACAAGCTCCCACATAGGCTTACTCAGCACCAGCTGCTTAACAAGGTATTGGAGAGAGCAGCTTCACTCACATCTCAGAGGCCTCATCTCTCAAGAGCACTCTCCCTTTCACAACAAGGTCTAGCAATTGCTCTTTAATATCTTATATGAATGTAAAGATCCTTTCCAAGATGTCTGTACAGTGTGACTGTGTGTTCACACAGAGATTACTCCAACCTATTTTCCAAGCTTCTGGGTTTTCAATTCACTAAATACAGTAACAGTGTTTCTTTGTAACTATCAGAGCAGTCATTCCTTCTTTATATCCAGATTCCGAGGTCTACTGTGGTCAGCTTTCAATGCTAAAATTCAACACCCAGTATATCCAGGCTGCAATTGCTTTCAGGATGTTTTACTGCAGAGGTAAGATCCGTACACAAAGATATGCCCTGGTAGGTAGAAGCACTGGGTTTGTTCTTTTGCAGAAAAAAAAGACTTGTTAGATAGATATTGATGTGCTGGATTAGCTTTGCTCAGCTCAAGGCAACTTAGCTTGGGGCAACAGTATTTAAAGTGACAGGGGAGTTGGATGAACAGTTGGTTGACCCCAGCATTATGTCTGGGGTGAGGAATCAGCAGCTCCTGAGAAACACACTGACATTTAGGAGAAAAGACAGAGAAAATTGTGTCAATCTGGATGAGATTCACACACAACCCCCCTCTCCAATTCCTGGAAAAGGATTTCTTTGGTTGGGTTTTTTTTTGTTTTGTTGGTGTTGTTTGGGTTTGTTTGTTTGTTTTGGTTTGTTTGGGGTTTTTTTAATTTTTTAATAAAAAAGGAGTGGGTTTATTTGGTAATAACAAATCATCCCTTTTAACTAAACTGGAGTTCACGAGTTTCCAGCTGAACCTCAGTTGACAACAGCATAAATTTATCATTAAATCTCAAAAAAATTAACAAGACTTGTTACACCTATTTGGAAAATCCATCTGACAGAATATTTATCATCTGATCCCAAGTGACAAAAGCTGAAGAGACTGTAAAAGCAAGAAACTAGTTCTTGAAACAAACAAAAAACCATCAACACTGTTTCAAAGACAGCACTGACGGGATATAAACCTTCATCATCCAAGAGGAAAAAAGGGCTTGAACAGAAACAATGAAATGGCTGGAAAAAAAAAAAAAAAGAAAAGAAAGTGAACAAAGAGTCCCACAAACCCCACCCCTACTTGGCTTCTGGGCAATAATATTGGAGAGTGGGATAAGCAGTTCCTTGACCAAGATCAAGTATGATGATTGAAGCCACTGCAACCTCAACAGTAATTTTATCATATGATTAAATGTTTTTTTCTTTATTAGGCAGAGGTGTAGGAGTCCTCAAACACATCTCCAAAGCCATTTAGAAAGAAAAGAAATAGGAAATGACAGTTCTACAGAATTGGAAAGAAAAAGCTATATAACTAAACCCTTAGAAATCTGAAGCAGAAACTCAAATAAAATCCCTACATATTTCAATTACTCTGAAACAGGTAGTCTATAAAATATTACAAGCTTAAGAAAATCAAATGCTTGTGTGCTGACAAGTTAAAGGTAGTATGTGAACACGTTCAATTTTGAAAACAAGACCTCTGAATTCCTCAAGACCCAATTTTGAAGCTTTCAGTGCAGCATAAGTAATAAAGATCCAAAAAAGCACATGTTCTGTTTTATTTTTAAGTCTTCTCAGATTTATAGGCTTGTACAAGTAGGTTTTCACTTGAGTTACTTGAAACACCACATTCAGCTCTGCATTAGTAACTGCTCCAACTCTTGACAGCAGATCTCATACAAGAAATGCTGACCAAAATTTATTCTTCAGCTGCACTGGACATACATCTATATAATATGCATCATAACTCTAGCAATTTTTTTTTTTGGTAGACCATTTAGAGTATTATTATCTTAACCTTGATGAAAAATAGATCATAACAGTTCAGAAAATCCTTAGAGGTTGACCTAAAAAAAAAAAAAAAACCAACCAAAAATACTAAGATGCAGCATTGAGAAAAACTGAATAAGGTCAGAGCAGAAGGATCACAAAGGGAATTCACCTGCAAGACTCCTTTTCTTTCTAGTTAAGATCTAAAAAAGGAAGGAAAGAAACAAGAGTAGTAGGGACAGGCACAGGACAAGGATAACACAGAGTCTGCATGGGGGCTGAAGAAGACAGCCAAAGCCTAGTCAAACACATAGGAAGATCTCTGACGATCTAAAAAATTTCTCTTCTGTCACAGAGAAGAAACCTCCCTCAATTTTTCATTTCAAACCACTTTTAAAACACCACATGGATCATTCACAGCAGTCCAGTAGCACAATACTCTACTCTAAATAGGGTTTGTTAATAGTTGCCAAAACAAGCAACTATTAACATTAACTGTGCATTTAAAAATCTGATCATAGGGTTGATAGTCCACTTCAAGTTTCATCAGTTTAACCCATATAAAACAACTGCATAATCAATGTTATGGATTTGTGTGTAATTTGTAAAAAGTCAGCTATTTCTGATGATGTTACAGCAGCATTTTAAAAGCTGAAGTGCTCCAAAATACATATAATGTAGATTCATATGAACGGAAGGTTGTTAACACAATTTAATTGCTGTTTAAAGAACTCAAAAGAATACAATACTCAAAGTGTAACAGAAGGAAAAAAGTCATAATAGTATTCCAGCTCCACTTGACTAATTAGTGATTTTTTACTCTTTTTTTTTTATTTTTAAATATGACACAATCCCAATTCACCTTGCAGTATAAAATCAGCACGGGACTATTTAGTCTTAAGGTAGTTTTCTTCAGAGAGAATTTCATTATGATTTCCCTTCTCAAGTTCCAAAAGTGTTCCAAATGCCAACCATAAACTATTGAACCAAATTTGTTATTATCCAGAGGAACATTAACACGGTGAAAACCCACAGGTCTGACAGACGTGACCGATATGGAGATTATTTATCTTACCCCAACTTTTGAGAGAAGTGTCTCCAAAATGTAAGTCAGCTATGAAGTTAACATGCTCTTCTGCACTTACCTGTTCATTTAAAAATTCTTTTAAACAAATGGAAATCACCAATTTTTCATCACGCTATATAGCAAGGGTTCTTCTTTGAAGGAAATGCTAACAGTTTTCACTTGCACGTAACAAAGCAACCATTTCTATAATTTGTAACATGCAACAACCCAAGTTTCTGCAATCAGACCTTACCCCTTACAAAATATAACAGTTTAAGTGTTCATGTTGAATAGATTATTTTAGCTACAATCACAGTTTTGTGTTGACAACTGTCAACAAGTTCATCAGATCACAATAGTTCAATATTAGACCGATGACAAATTTCCATCAATTCCTCCTGGCGTGCAATTGTTCAAAATTTCCCAGGAAAAAAAAATAAATATTAGAGCTGTGTTCTCTTTCAGATGCCATTTTCTGCAGTCTTTTACCTATTTGTTTTTCTAAAAAAAAAATAATCCAAAAAAATTAGTTAACTTCTTGCTTCCATGTGTTTCTTCATATTCATGGTCTGATGTTCATTATGAAGGAATTTCACAAACAAATTTCATTATTGCAAATACAAGACCACTGTCAAAGTCACACTATAAACGTAATCAACTTATGAGTACGTACTGACATTTTACTTTAAAGAGAAAAAAAACCAATCTGCTGATTTATTTGTCAAGATTCAATTCTGTTAGGGCAGCTCTTGATTAAACCCTTAGAAAAAAAGTCACAATAATTTAAGAATGTAACTCAAGTCAATTCAAAACACTCAAAAGAAGAGAGAAAACAGAAATCAGTGATGCTGAAAAAGATAAGAGTAGTAAACGACTTAAGATTTGATAGGACAAGGATTCAGAAAGACAAGATGCACACCTTTTTTTTTTTTATCTCAAGTCACTAACTAGGTTTTGAAAACATTTACTACCAAACCAGGATATCTTACTGTTTGCTTGCAGCAAATAGGAACAATATCTGCTTTCTTCATACACAGATCATACGCTTCTTCACTACCTTTTTGTAGAATATTAACAGTCTAAGAAAGACATGGCAGCAAAGAGAAAGCAATTACAGTAAATAAAAGCAGGTATAAATGTTCTTTCTCTGCCTATCTTCTAGAGGCAAAACTTGAAACAGCAAGTTTGGCTCTTACATAAGACCTAAAAAGCTATGAGGCCACAAACAAAGAGTATCTCTAAAGAAATACTTGAGGTGTGTGCAAATTCAAAGGAAGAAACTCCTTGTAGAGTAGAACGCTCCCTGCAACTTCAGATGAATATTAGCGAAGCAATAGATAACCTCTCAGCTGTGGATTATTCTGAAAGCCAATCTGAGTTAAGCAACCCATCACTTAAAGCGTAAAGAGAACAAAATAATTAGAAATGGCACGATCAAGATCTCCATGACAGAAATTACAATGTTACTGAAATGCCTGACAGTAAAAGCCTTGCAATGGCAAAGAGATGGATTCAAGTCATTAGCTGCTAGCATCTAATCTTTCCAAGAACATTTAACTGTTCTACTGCAAGGGAATCCCTCAAGCAGATACCAAAAATACTGCAGTAAGGACCAGATTTAGACTTCTCATTACAACAGAATGTTGGCTTCCAGTAGGAAAAGCTGTCCTCTTCTGTTATAACTTTGCCTTTTCCTTGGCTTATGAACAACAGAAAATGGATCTACAGCCTTTCTGCATCTGAGAACTTATTTCTAAAAGGGCAGTTGTAAATGAGAAGAGCCTGTCTGTTAAAATAGCATTTCTGCAACACAAATGCACTCTAGAGACAGAGTGTCACTGTTAAGTTTGAAGTCAGTATGTTCTTAAATTGTTTTAATAAGCTTACTTTTACTTTTGGAATAATTTACCACAAACAAAATACAGCAGGAAAATGCTTACTTCATAAACTCTGAGAAATCAATGTCTTTGATTTTGAATCTAATGCTGCTACAGCCAGAAAGTCCATTACCCAAAGCAGGAATTTCAGAACACTTTTTTCAGCTTGGATGTACATGAGTTGAGGAAAACAACGTTCTTCAGGTCCAACATGGCAAATGTATCAAAGCCTTATTTCTCATTATCCAACATTTGGAATAAATCAATACCACTGTACAGTACTGTGGTTTCAACAAACACTGAATATGCTAGACATCTATTAGAAAGTGTTATACTTAAAGTGAACATTAAAGTACAAAACTCAGGAGGCTACCATCAGGATGCAGACACTTGTCTCAGGCAGCTCATTTTTCCCCCTGTTCTCCCCAGGCCGGCAGTAAACACCAGGCATCCTCTGACAATCCAGCCTACACAAGAATCAAACCTCTTTGACAGCACTCCTCTTCCTCTCATCACAGACAATACAGGAAAAGTTGGGTGGCACAAGTCTGAAATTGCAACAGATCTGGGATACAGCTAGTTGCCTTTACATCTTGTTAGATTATATAATGAAACGATCAAATATGTACTTTTCAGTAGTTGTGCTGCTTCACTTCTCCCTATTTCATTTTGGCTTAGCTGCAGATCAGGAAAATATTTGAAAAAGTATTAAACTAAATGTTGTGTTAGTTCATGAAACTCTTTTTAAATCAAGAGTAGCATCACTTCCCCCAAAACAACAAAAAAAAAAAAAAAAAGGGATATTTTTATGAAGTTACTATAAGCAAAAAAATGTCACGTTTCAACTCAAAATCTACTGACTTAAACAGTTGCAGATAAAGACACTGTCTGTACCTAAATCCATGAACAGTGGGGGAAAATGTTACAAAGAACATATGTTTTTAATTCATATGAGCAAACAGCTGTCTGGGAAAGTCAATCATGTTTAAAATCTGTGTCTGTGGGAACACTATTTATGTCCAATGTACAGCACAGATCCATACAATGTTTAAAGGCAGATTTCATCAGTAAAACATAACTGGGATGTTTTCATTCTTACCATTTCTTAAATTCTTTTTAATACAGTGTTAAACTCAGTGAAAAAACTTACTTCTGGAGGTTACCCTGAAACACATTAGCTATGAAAGTGTTCTAAATTAAGATGGAAAGATGTTGGATTAGCAAGTATTAGAACTAGACTACCTAAGGTCAACTGTTTTCAGAAATTTATTTACAGAGCAGTATGTTTTCCATCACATAAAAACCCTTCAAACTTCACACAGGACTACAGGAAAGAGCAGATTATGACTGCCCAGAGGTAACTGCACTCTTATAGGAAAGATTCTCCCACAGCTTGGCAGAGAAAATACAGTGGCATAGGGAGAACAAGCACAGGTCTTCCTTCCGTGATTGCACACTTTTGCTTGTTTTTAAGTGAAAAAAATGTTTTCTTCAGTGTGCAGAGAACAAGTAAGTGCAAAAATAAATAAATAAATAAATAAATAATCTGACTGAAGCAAGTTCAACACGCTTAGCAAGAACAGGCTTACATTATTCATCATTTATCCCACCTACAGACATTATCTCTTACCAAAAACACAACACAGGAGGGACACCTAATAACACACTAAAGAATAAAATGTTGGTTTCCATCACTTTTCAATACGCATATGAACTAGAGTTTTCACATGTCCTTCCCCTGGTACCTACTTCCAAATGTACTGAAATAAAGACAGTATTTGCCCTTCATTGTGGTTCTTTTAAAACAGGCCTCTTGGGATTAGAAAAATCCAAATTATTTGCCTAACAGCAGACTCATTACACCACCTTTGCAACCGGTACCAATACAGAAACATTCCTTGCAGTTATCAATGCAAAACTTTAATTGATAAAGACATTTGCATGGAAGAAAGTCTACTGGAAATGAGACAGTCAGTTTTCATAACAGGCACATTTCAAGGCCTTTTTTTTTTTTGTGTGCGCACATAGGAGCAGCTCACACAGTGCGTTTCCTGCACAAAGGAAAGTAAAATTAACAGGCAAAATTTCTGAAACCTAGCAACGAGTTGGATCTAAGACACTTCTCTTAAGACAACTATGCGGGAAAGTTAAGAGCATTTTGAATCCCCATGAAAAGGTTAGCATGTCATTGCACTGAAACATTCACAAAGACATAGTTTAAATTGTCAAACTGTACAATAACCCAGAAAAGAACGAACATTTTGTCGAAAAAGTTAATGAGCAACTGAAAGAAGATGATGCTGCTGAGTATAGTAAAGACACAGATCCAGCAGTGGTTTCTTTACCACTGAGTTTCCAACTGATACCAGTACATATCTGCAAGGAGAACTCTATGAATATTTCAAGAGGAAAGGGCAAAGAGTTGACAGAAGTCCATCTGAGCTGCTCTACTATTTTCGTCGTGAAAGACAAGTCTTTTCAAAGCACTGAAAGTTTCAGAATACTATTGTATGTAATTAGGGTGTTAAAATGCTTGCATTAACATCAGTTACTAAAGAAATTTTTAAATACAAATACAAGATGTATAAATGCATCAACATAAATATGTAACACAAATATGATTCAGTGTATACCTCTTGATTTTACAGACTTAAATCTTTTGCTAAACAAAATCATGATTCGAACAAAAATAAATTTTAAAAATTAATCAGACAGCATGAATTGATCTATTGAGAGCAAGATCTGTCAACTGCTTACTTATAAACAAATTAAGGAAGTGAAAAAAAAAAAAAGAGGTCATACTTTCACATGACCTTAGAAGGTCATACAACATGTGCTTTACGCAAACATGTGGAATGAAAACACCACAACCACACTAGCTTTTCTAAAGTCCCTTTACTACACAGTTAATTTGTATTTTTAAGTTTAAATTCTCCTATCTTCAACCTCATGCTATTTACTTTCACTGCTATGAAAAGAACGTTTCAAAAAAAACCCAAACCAAACAAGCCACCTCTCAGTAGCCACAGGTACTTCACCTCTTTCCCAGGCTCTCCTGATTAATGTTATATTTATTCCTCCAGGTACAGCTTCAGGAAGAGGAACCACTACCTACACATTGGCTGTATGAGCATGCATACAAACTTTTGTGTGCTCCAACAATACCATGTAACTTTTTATGCTTAAAGTAGGCTAATTGGTTTTCCAAGTCTAGTTCATATGTCCAGAGAAACAAGGAAACATACTGTTAATTTTGTTCAACATCCAAGGACCAGCTCACTTAAAAACCAGCATCCATCAAACTCTTTACCATGAGCTCAACAACTGACAAGGCTGGTTCTAACAAAGTACATGACGCTGTAAACCATACATGAAAACAAAACTTAGGTGACCAATGCAGTCTTGTCAATGGTGCTTCTTCTATGCATTCTCTTCATTTATAAACAGAGGTTTGCTTGAAAAGGAGTGTCAAACTTTTGCAGGTTTCAATTTCTGTGCTGAAGCTGGAAGGAAGGGGCTGTCAACATCAAGAAGATGACTTACTGACCCTGTGAAGGAATTTCAAGGCTTAACCCTTGGTTTAAGGAATTGTCTTCTCTAAGAAAAAAGAATATTTTGGTTCATCGTGCAACCACATATAATAGCAAACTGAAGCGTCAGGACCTAAGAAGCATTTCAGCATTTTCGTGCTATTTCAGAATGGTGTTACTTCTAAAAGAAAATCAAATCACAACTCTGTTTCAGAATGTCATCATCAGGTGCATTTAGCAACTGAGACGGTTTACACCCCTTAAAAAAGGAAGCTTATCAAGAAAAACTAAACACACGGGAGAGCTTAACTTCTTGTACCACACCACCGAGTCCTCTCTTACAGCTGCGGCCCCACTGAACCCCACAGAACCGCAGGGAACTGGCCCCCCAGGTCAGCTGCCACCCCGCCCGGAGCCGCTCCGGGACGCCGACCGCTGCGAGGAGCGGCACAACACCGCTCGACCCCCGCCCGCGGTCCGCCGCCGAAGGACAAAGCCGCCCTGCTCCGAAGCCGGCCCCGCCGTAGCCCGTCCCCTCGCCCAAACCGCGGCGGGACGAGCCGAGGGAGAACGCTGCGGCGCGGCGCTCCCCTGCCCAGCACTTCCGCTGGCAGGGCAGGACAGGGCGACCCGGCCCCACCGCTCTCCCCCAAAGATGGAGGAGGAAGGAGAGAAAGCGCGACGCCCTGACAGGCCCAGGCCGCTGCAGGCCCCCGAGTGGAAGCCCCAGGAGGTCCCCGCCCGCCACCACGAGGCAGGGGATGCCCTTCCCTAGCCAGGCCTGGAGACAAATGAGCCGCCCCCTACTCGGCGGTGGCGGTGGCGGCAGCGGCAGCGCCGTGTCTTACCTGTGGGCAGCGCGGGGGGCGGTGGGGCCCGGGCGGGCATGGCGGCGGGCGGGGCGGGGGAGGAAGAAGGGAAGGAAGAAAAGAAGGAAAGGGAGAGGGGACGCGGCCGGTTATCTGAGACCTCCCGCGGCAACCGCCATGGAGGGGGAACCCATGTCACGACGACAGGAACCGCGTCGCTGCGGCCCGGCCCCCTCCCGGCGGCCACCGCCTCCTGCCCCGCCACTGCCTACTAGCCTCCCGGCAGGCACCGCCCCCCCGCCCCCGGAGTCTCGTCACTTCCAGCAGCGGCCGGCGGGGCGGGCACGTAAATGAATAAATAAATAAACAAAACGAGGGACTAACGCTGCTGCGGCAGCATCTCACCCCCACCGGGTGAGGGAGACGGCGCTTTAGCCGCGCTGCTGCCATCTTAACTGCTGGCAAGCCGTCTCTACCGCGGCAAGGCCGCCATCTTGGACGAGGGGTGAGGCGATGCCGTGGCGGGGATGCCGCGGTTGCCATGTTGAGCTCTGGAGAAAGAAGGCAGCGCCCGTTGGCGGTTTTTTTCCGTGCCCTGGCGTAGGTGATATGAGGTGTTTTACTTGTGTTTACAATTTAATTTCTCTCCAGTGCTGTCGTGTAGGCTGCGCCAGGGAAAGCTCTGCTTGGGGTCCCATGAGAGTGGCCGGGGCCGTTGCTGGAGTTTGCCTGCGGAAAGGTGCCGAAAACAGGTGGTGACACAAAAAACAAACAAACCCCACCAAAAAACAAACAAACCATCCAAAACGGAAATGGGGAACTGGGCGAATCCCTCCTCACTGGTGGGAGAAGAGCAGGAGGGACCAGTGCTGTGGTACTGGCAGCACCAGGGTGAAGACATGGTTATGCCCGTGCTACGGGAGGGTTTTATTTCCCAGTCTTGAGGCTTAAGCTGATCTTTCTGCATAGGAAATAGTTTGTTGTAAATTTTGCCCCTTTTGAAGTTTGGGGGTGAGCAGTCTAATCGCATACATATGATCCCACAAGCCTGTTTCCAAAGGCACCTCTGCACGGGCTGCCATAGCTCTATTCCATGTTCTACGTCTTCTTGCGACCACAGAATATGGTCTTTCAACCCGAGAGTTTGCCAACTGCTTAGACCAGATGGAGTCCCTGAGGGCCTATCTGCATCATGCCGAAACCTCATCTCGGAAGCATCAGGGTCTGCTGGAATTACCACCTTCCAAGGGTAGCTCGGTACAAATTTGTTTCTAGAGTAAGAGATTCATATGTGCCTCTGCTGCTTGGGGAGTTGTGTAAGGAGGCTAGTTCTAAGTGCAACACAAGTCAATGCTTTAGTTGAGTTGGCTTTTTTTGGTTTTGTTTGCTTGTTGGTTGTGCAAATTCTGTAAAAATGAGTAGACTGTCAAAAAGTCATACAGGGAAATAATTATACATCTATCTATCTATCTATCTATCTATCTATCTATCTTCTCTTATTTAAACTTTGTCACAAGGACCACGAGTAGGTAGTGGTTTGACCTCATAGGTGAAAGAATGTCCACAGCAAAGCTGCTAAATGAAATATCACATGCATGCTTCTGTTTTTCAGATTTGTTTGTTTTTGCAATACGTGTTTAGACTGTACTGGTGAATGTTGTCAGAACTACCAGCACATTAGGTCTTTAAAAATGCATGACATGGTTTTAAATAATGTGCAAAGCCTGCTGTTCATCCTTGGACAGTAGTGAACTGAACACTGTAAAGCAGTTATAACATGCTGGAAAATTACAATAATAAAGTAGTGATCAAAGTGTAATACTAAAGCTTTGTTCCTACAGAGGCTTAGGCATATGTTTAAACACAGAGTAGTTTGGCAAAGGAAGGCTTAAAATAAGGTTCTTCATAGAACTTTTCACATTTGAGGTAGGTTTGTGGAATAAAAGTGCCTCAAATGCACTTAAGAGTAATTATAATTAATCTGCTAATTTAATAAGCAATGCAAAGCCTTTGTGAAGCATGGGGAAATTATATTGTTAATATAATGTTTCTCTCACGTTAGGAATCCTGTTACTGTAGCTGAAGATAATGATAGGTGACTATTAATGAGGCTATAGGAGTATTACATTTTGCCACCTGATGACTGTTTTCTTTTTTTTCAGCTTAGTATTAGAAATGCAGTATGAAGCTTGTGCTGACCTGGCAGGACAGAAGGAGAAGTGATGAGGGAACTGGAAGGTGAGGCAGTTTAGCAGTCAAAGATCTTTGACCTTTACCCAATATTCAGCAACATGTTTTACAAGTCGCGAGGGTGCAGAAAGGAATCTGTAAAAGCAGTGAAATACTTTGTGGTAAAGCAACAAACTAGTTGATTTCTTCCTGTATCTGGCAGTAGCTGTTAAGTTCCAGGGACCTAAAATATACCGCAGCATGTGGTGTTAGTCCATGAAGAATTGTTTCCTATTCCATCTGTGTTTATTTGATGGTTATTGACATACATTGACTCCTGGCCAAATGTCAATTGTCCTTACAGCAACATTATAAATAATATTTGAGGATGTATTTTAATAATTATCTTCTCTGATACATATATCAATGATTTGAATGAGCATATTGAATAAATACACCGCCCATAAACTTCCCAGGCAGCAACCTGAGCCCTAGCACCCTAAAAAAAAACCTTCCGTGGGAAAGACCAAAGCCACAACCACAACCATGTACCACAGGAAGAGAGCGAGAAAGATCGACAGTGTCAATAAATAGGTCTTAGAATAGAAGGAAATTTGTTAAGTAAAATTTCCAGGTGATTTGAGAAAGTGACACATATCCTAAACTACAAAGAAAGGCAGAAAATCCCTCCAAATGGTCACTGCTAGTTTGATCAGAGAGAAATTTCCTTTTCTTTCTTGGTAGTATTCTGTCATTTCTAGGACCAGAAGTTTTAATCAGTATGCAGTTGTGAGTCTGTAAAATTGATTTAACTTGAATACGGGATCAGATAAGAGGTAAGCATGCCATGTAAAAAACATGAAGGTGATCTTCACTTAGGCATAGTGTGAATGATTGACAAGATGTGTGGGATTTCTTTAGTCATTCCTGCGTAAGCTTTGCTGCTTGAAGGAGATTACATTTGCTTACGAAGGCAGACTGACTCTTTGTAATAGCATTAGCCATGTCATGTACTAGTTCTGTGACACGGAATCTGTCAGTTGCAACACTAACTTCAAGGTTATGGTTTCAACAAATGAAAGTTTCCTTTACAGAATTGCATGGATTGTAAACACTGTATCTTATCTGGAGATTTATTCTAGAGTGTTGTTCTATACATACCATGCTTTTGTTTTGCTGTTTGGTTTGGTTTGTTTTTTTAAAGCGTATACTTCCAAGCAATTTCTTTTCTTGCAGCATGGTGAAAAAAAGTTGTAATTTTGAGGTATCCATCTCAATGTGAAGCCTCTCTGCATAGTTTAGGTTTCAAGTCAAGCAGGACTACCTTGCTAACTCTGAGGTTCAGCCTTGATTTAGTGGCAGCAAGTAACTTTATCAGGCACTGCTGTTGAGTCCTAAACTGTCAGGAGAGGGCGCAGCTTTCCTAGAAGTCTCAAATGGAAAAAGGTATCGTGATTTGTCGAGATGATTCAGAAAGGCTGTCTCCACAAAACTGGCGTGGTCTGGAGCCTCAGACACTCCTCCTGGGCTGGGAATTGAGTATGGCAGGGAGAGCTTGTTATGGTCTATATCCATGTCCTTCAGAAAACTTAGTCATTCATAATTCTCAAGAAAATGGAGTATTTATAAGGAAACAGCTTTTATTTTCTCATTTTGGAGTTTATAGCATGGTTCCTTAATGTAACCTTTAATTATACTATAAGCTGTACCATATATTGTGTAATGTAATGCAGAACATCTTCTGAAAGATGTTGAATTGCTAGCAGTGAATAGTGCAGTTATTTTGCTTTTTTTTTTTTTTTTTTGCATTTCAAAAATATATACAGTACAATATGGCTCCTGGCAGTGCAAGCTTTTTTGGGCTTCCCTGCTAGGTATTTGGGGAAGAAATATGCTCTAGTCAAAGACTAGATAAATCTTCAAACTTAAGGCAGTTGGCTTCCCTCTCTGATGGCAATGTTGCTGATCAGAAACTAGATAGCCTTGACTTTTTTATTGTGCTTGATTTTTTTTTTTGGTTTGGTTTTTTTTTTTTAAACTCACAGTTTAATCAGACATTTGAAGATTTGAAATTATCCACACAATGAATTTTAAATGGTCTCTGGACCTACCAGATCATTTCACTAATGCCAAAGGCTTTAATTTCTGATGTTGTCAGCACACTGCTAACTAATTTAAATTTTTCTGTGGAAATGATATATAAAAAAAAATAAGCAAATTGAAACCAGGAAATCAAACCATTGCAGTTTATCTTTGCAGAATGTTTTGACTTTTTCCCATGCTGACATGGAACTGAATTGGCACATTTCTCTGAACTGTTTTTTATTCAGTAAAACTGCATTTATCTTAGACCACTATAGCTGAAATAAGCACTACTACTGCATTATCAAGCAGAAAGAGCTTGTCTGACTGAATTTGGCAATCAACCTCAAAAGCTTTGCATGAAAATTGTGGCTGTGGTTTCATAAGGTGGGCATTATCAAAGCCAGCTGAATGAATAATACATGCTTTCCACCGGCTTCTAGATGGGCAATAGTTACTAAAGAAAAATTCTGCAGTTACTGTCAGCTAAGTTAAAGCTGCAGCTGAGCAGAGAATGAACTGTTACTAAAGCAGCCAGTGACTAAACTCCTCTGCTGATCCGTCCTTGGGCATCAAAGTTGGTAAAACATCTGTAAGTAGCTTGTTGCTTTGCATAGTGGTTGGTGTCCTGGGCTCTGTCCAGAATGCCTGGCTCCCCCACAGGGCTCTGCAGAGCACTCCTCTGTGTTAGAGCTGAGGGAGCCACGACTGCCTTTTTGTCCCAGGGCATCCTCCAACCATATCAGGAATCACCTTGTAAAGAGCTCATCTGGATCTGTAAGCTGGTTGTGCAGCAGAGATCCCGAGGGTCCCCATTCCCTGCAGTTGTCCTAGTGTCTGAATTAGTCTGTGCTCTCTGTGGTCTTCACACATCTCTCTGCTGGCAGTAAGAGCCTGGCCTCCCAGCACTAGGTCTTAACCATTATGACAACCCCTGCGTGGTGGTCTCTGTTTTCTTCCAGTAGTACCTCCCAAATCTTTTCAAAGGCACTGAGATACTCTTCTAAGCAGCTGACATACCAACATCTTCTGTATCATCTCTACTTCCTTTAGCATTCATCTCTGGGCATGCAGAATGACCAGGCAATGGTTTATCTGGTTTTGGGGACCCAACAAAGTTGTCTTAGCTTTTCCCAGCCCTTCAAGGAAGGGACTGTTTCCATCTGTTCTAGGCATAAAATATAAAACATTGTAATGTGTATTTTAGATGAAACATGTAAATCTGTTTGGAGTGAAAGTTTGTTACTACTTTTTACAGATCATCCTAGCTATCTTTAATGGAATCAGTTACAAAAGCAAAAAGGCGTTATATCAGCAGACCATTCTCTTGTGATTCACAAGCTCTTAAAAATCCCAGAATTGTCCTTAAACAGTCTTAAATGTGTTAACTACAAAGAACTCTATGTAGCTACAGAAAACAGATTAAATAGCAGTTGGTTTAGGTGGGTCTTAGAAATCTTCTGCCTCTGAAGGGCATGTAGGTTCTTTGATTTTTGACTGAGGCTTATCTGGGCAAGGATGGGATTGCTGACACTCAACAGTGTCTGTTGGGGGGGTGTTTTAGTTTGTTTGGTTTGTTTGTTTGTTTGTGTTTTTCCCTAAGGAACTCCTTTATGAGTCTCAACCATGTTTGCAGCTAATTTGGAGCGTCTAATGAACATGCAGGCTCACATTCTTCCCATACAAGGGCTACCTAGTGGATTAACCAGCTCATGAATGTCAGAACAGCCCCATTTCACCTGCCGT
Source organism: Actenoides lindsayi (assembly GCA_025331215.1). Classification (NCBI taxonomy): domain Eukaryota; kingdom Metazoa; phylum Chordata; class Aves; order Coraciiformes; family Alcedinidae; genus Actenoides; species Actenoides lindsayi. The sequence continues at coordinate 70,236 of WTSP01008438.1, forward strand.
GGTCTAGACCACATCCTCAAAGTGGCAGGAGTGAATGACTTCAGTGTGGCAATATTACACATACACCCAGCCACAACATTTGTACACGTGACTCAGCAGCAGTGTATGCAAAGTGTATTTTAGTGTATGTACATTTTAATGAGGACTAGGCTGGTCAGCAGAGGCAATAAGCAAACCAATGTAGCTGGCAAAACTTGGCAAGCTGTTGGTAGTGCTGGCGTGTTCAGGTGTGAAGGAGATATAACGAACTTTAAGACGAGTGCAGACTGAAAACAACCTGACTTCAGCCCTAATTGAACTGTGTTACTCAGACAAGCTGGAAGGGAAAAAAACCAGCTGACAAGTGTAGCAGCTCAGCAAGCTATGGACAGCCAAAATGATGTAGACGCAACACATACTGTTTCCTCCCAGGGCTGACAATACTTCCTTCTCCAGAAGATGCTATTATGTGAGTACCTCAACTGTCAGCAAGAAAGCAAGATTTCTAGCACTCTCAGTAGCAAAGCAAAGCTTTCTAATGTAACTAATTGGTTGTTGTTTTGTTTTTGTTTTTTTCAATACAAGCCCTAAGTGCAATGAGAAAAGAAATAAAAATTATTCATTTAAGGCAATCCCTTGCCTTTAAGAGGCATGGCTTGTGAGTTTTCTACATTTAAGGTGAAAAGTAGTAAAAATGGCCGAAGACCATTATTCTATTTAATTATCCCATTTATTTATTGGATAAAGGTGAGTTGATTTCCATAGCCATCCTCCTTCCTTGTGCGTCAGCTCCTTTCCGTGATGACAGGAGTCGAGAACCTCCAAACACCCTTGTAGATCAGCTGGTAGGAAATTCCAGGGTACAAACTACTAACTGCATACGTCATGGGAGCTATTACTGCAGGCTCTTGCATACTGAACTCTTTGGGCTAATAACATATATATGGCCATAATCTGTGTTAACATCTTAAGGCTTTTTCATTTCTAAGGTGTGGGTTTTCCTGTTTGTTTGCCCTTTTGTTATTGTTGTTGTTTTGGTGTTTTGTTTGACTTTTTTGAGCTTTAGGACTATTGAAACTTACCTCTACGGCTGTTGTTTTCTTTTTATATTTATATATATATATACATAAAAGAAGCCCTGAAATATCCTGTTGTAATTGCACGATTTTATGTAACATCTATATGTCAACACAGTCAGTGAAATTCAGGTGCCTGATTCAGATGTTCTGGACAAGTCTTCCTTGTTAACCGATGTTGTGTGACTGGCAATGATGCATACTGGTAAAAGTACTTCAAGAATTATTTTTTTTCTAAAAATCATGCCCTTTCCTCATTATAGTGAATGGCAAAATGTCCATTAAATGTTAGTGAAGATAGGATTAATTCAGTTCCAGGTTTTAAAGTGGAAATGGCTGAGGTTTTTCTGGGTTAATGACAGCTTCTGTCTCAAATGCAACTGCCATGCAAGGAAACTGGTTCCTTTTGAAGATATTTGTCAAAATCCTCCTCATTTTCTTTCAGACTCTTATCTGATGCCTGTTTTCAGTACCACATATGTCAATTTTGTTCTCTGTCATTTTTCTGCGCTGGGTTTCATTTCTTGATCTACATTCATTGAGATGCAAAGCATCTGTGATGTAGGTACATAACAAGGGTAGATCTCAGAAAAACAGGATGGCTTTCTGGAAAGCTCTTCAATGAGAAATATGTGCGATTGGCCATAGCTGATCCTAAGCTATCTGACAGGGTCGTTGTCATAGGTAAATTGTAAGCAAGAAGATGGAATCTAGAGAGAAAATACCATGCTGCAAATAGCCAAAATGTTTTTGAATGCCTACAGCAGTACTGTCTGCCCCAGCTGCCTTGGAACCCTGCATGCAATGGCCTTTGACTGCACCAGCAGTCAGGATGAGACTTTCAGACAGAGGAGTCTGTTGGTCTCTGCATGGTCAAGCGTGCTGTTGTCTCACAAGCTGCAGGAAGTGAGACTGAGCTCCTGAGATTTGTACCAAGAACAGGCAAAATGTGGGAAGGAGCAGGCAGAAGGGAATATGGAGAACTGGTCAGGGAGGGAAATGACAGGATGGCGGGAGAGGCACAAAGACAGTGGGGCAGATGAAGAGGTGACAAGTCCAGCCTCCAACCCTTAAATATCCAGGATCAGTCGGAGATCACTTGAGAGCAGCTGAACCAGCTCTGTTGCCACAAGGAGAGCTAGGAAAGATGAGATTAGGTAAATCCAGGTGTCTGAGCAATCTGTTTAAATTCACCAGGCTCTAAGTAGGAACCCTCTCTCTAAATCACGGCAAACTGGGTTTCAGTGTTGGGAAAAGGGTCCTGTCTCAGAGAAAACTTCTTGGTTCTAGTAAGTGAATATGGTCCCAGCAGTGTTACGTAATGTCACTGATGTGCTTTGCAGGAGCTCTTGCCAGGGCACGCTTCCCCTGGCTGTTCACTGCATCTCTCTACACCAATCATACAGTCTAAGTGCAGCCTTAGGGAGCAGTGAGCTGCAGCCACCCCATCTCTGTCCTTGTCAAACTCAACAGGTGTGTGGTAGGAGTGAATTCGGCTCACATTTTTCAGTTTTTAACCACTGAACTGAAAAAAATTTAATAAACACAGCAAACCTATCAACTTGTAGGGTCTAGTGCTTGTTGCAGGAAGCCTCGATTCCCACTGTGGCTGAAAGAAAGCTATTTTCAGAGCACCAATCTGGGCTCTGTACCCTCCTCTGGCCAAAGAGGGATCTGAGATCAAGTCTAGATGTGGAGGAGTTCTCATACCCCCATTCTTCCATGTGCTCAGTGCTAGTGAGTTAGAAACATGGCTCCCAACAGCACCAAAAAAGCACCAGGTCTTCCCAATGCAAGCCGATTGCCAAACGTTTCAATGGAGCAACTTTGTCTTGATTTGGCTGCATTTATGGAATTGTTTACAATGTAGGCCAGAGGGGCTTTTCTGTCCGCTCAGTCAGATGTAAGTCAGCAGTTCAGTGGATTTAAATGGAAGACTGGTGGCGACTTACAATTGGTTTGCCTGGAAATGGCACTGGGCCAGTTGCCCTATTGTGGAATGTTGTGCGAGCAGAACAGATATAATTATTTCCAAATTTGGCCACAATCCATATTTTATCCATATTTATCCGTATTTTGCTGCAAATGGGCTTGTTTCCTTCGGCAAGAAATCCCCTGGGCAGAGACCATGCCCTCAATAACTCACTGTTTACTCCATAGTGGGTGGAGTTTCCAACAAATTCCCCTCTGTGATGTGGCTATCTCCCAAAGTCGGACCTCTGTCTCCTCAACAGCCTGTCTCACATAGGAAATGTTGCAGCTTATGAGATCATTCACAATTCTCTGAGCAGCTACTAATTCTTGATGCAAAACCTGTTGGTGGTAGCCTGGATTTTTCGAGGAGCAAAGACTCCTGTGCATATCATCACACGGAGCAGGAGGGAGGTTCGCAAGCGCTGTAGAGATCTTGCTCCAGTCAGGTGCTTGTTCTTCTTATTCAAATCAATGGTGGGACATCAACCAGCTTTCATTCAAAAATAACACAGGCATTTTAGTACGTGATTGCCCACCACCTTCCCTTCCCCCCCAGCCTGTCCTCTCTTACCTTCTGGGATCGTTTTATCTGATTTGTGCTGATGGAACTCGATTGCTATCAGATAGCCCTTTGCAGCGTTGCCTCAGGGATGAGCAAGACCTGGACTGAACCTGCTGGGGTAGCTGTTGCACACTGACCTGTTGTTGTCTTGCTCAGAGCCAGCCAGTCAGGGATGGACGGTGCATTCACTTCGCAGCTGATGAGCTGTTGAGTCTTCTGATCATTTTTTCTCCTCGTATAAATGTCTTCAGATGCAGTTTGACAGCAGATTACACTGAGAAGATTTTTCCACTCTGATTAAATTATTCTACAGGCTGCACCTTCAGAGAGGCCACGGGTACATTCACATATCTGTTGTTTGCTGACGATTTATACACCATTAGTAGCTAGGCCACTTCTCTGGGGAGTCCCCCTTTCTCAATTTGACAGAGATGCAGGCAGACAGAGCTACAACTCTGTGCTAACTAATAAAAACCAGGGTGATAACCCTCTACAAAGTATGACAAAGAATCACTGGGTGCTCAGGTTTGCCTTGGGGCTGGCTTGCTTTTACAGAGCTGGACCAGTTTCTCCTGAGTCAGATTCTGTTATATGCAAGCTACTGTGGTAGCCTTTAATTCAGTTTAGGAATGGATCAGATAGGTTTCTTCCCTCTTCACAATTTATACCTTATTATTGCTCTGTTTGCTAAGGTGTGTTCTGGTATCATTGCACAGCCACAGGTATGCCCAGTGTATTGTGTCCATGGTGTTTTTCCTCTCTTGATTGTGCAGGAAGAGTCATCACTGCATTATAAACTTATCTCTATAACTTCTCAAGGATCATTCTTGCCTGTGGGAAAGCTTCATGTGGTAAAACCATCAGGCCTGGCTTTCTGTGAGGCAGGCTGGACCATTACACCCTGATCTGAGATGACCATTCTTTTTTTCTGCACGGGAATTGATCCACGGAGGTCAGAGCTGTGTTGGACCCCAGTCTAATGCTGGCCCTAGGTGAGGCTCTGCAGCAGTCTCTAAGTTTCCCTTGGAAGTCAAAACTTGGTTAGAGGAAATAGGTGTGGTGAATGAGTCCCATGAAGAAAGAGAAATAATCTCTGCAGTTGTGGCAGCCGGTCCTAGAGTGTGGGAAATAGCGTCTGTGTCATCTTTTGAGTACTGGTTTTGTTCATGTGATTCTTTTTGGCCAATCTAACACCTCAACCATTTCACTTCCCAGGAAGCAAACATCACCACCGCACGACCTTCTCTGGTGCATGAAGGTGCTGTTTACATTTCCCATTGCACTGGTATTGCTCTGCTTTGAAAAAATCAGAATCGCAAAGGACAAAAAGAAAAGAAAGTGATGCCTGCTTTTTTTAGTGATTAATATTGATTGTCTGCATGAAAATTATTTCCTCTGAGGCTTTTGTGTGTGGTTTTTTACAGCTAATGGGCTGCTCGTGCTTAAAATTACTTTAGAGGATACTCCAGAGGAGCCAGCTGCAATTAAAACCCAGAAGACTGTGTCCCATTCCTTCCTTGGTACCTCCTTCTTTGACTGCTGTTATCTTTAAATTACATCCCCAGTGCTGTCACTCTCTCAAGAGTAGGATCACCCTTGCCTAGATCTTTGCCCATGGAAGTTTTAGTATAGCTCTAACCTAGTTAGAAACCTAAGGGTTTTCCCCATGTTTCCTTGGGGTTTATTAAAATGGAGTATCCTGATATGAATAACATAAAATAGAAGTTAAAAAAAAAAAGTTTCAGGCTCTGCATCTCTAAAGTCCAAAGAGCTCACCATCCTGAACCCCACTGGCAATAAAAAATGCCTGTAAATGCAAAGTCTTGTATCTCCAAAGTCTTTAGGTTTAACAAAATAGATGAACATATCATTGTCCCTCTGTTTCTGCAGCCTTTAGTCCCAAATCTTTGCTCAGTCTGTAGCTGGACAAAGTAGGCAGGGAGTTTGAAGTGGGTAAGAACGCATCAGGACTCTTGAGTTTAGCTAAGACTGCATATAAAAATAATATTGTCTTAGAAAATAAAAAGCCTGTGTCCGGCCTCTGCTGAGCAAGGGGTTTCGTGCCCATGTTTTTTTCCTGTGTGCTGGCAGAGTCACAAAATGAGATGCATTCTGACTGTGGCTAAATAAGCAGCTGGAGGGCTGTTATCTCTGTGCAGAGCCACTGGCCTGTTCCCTTTCTGTTTCCAGGCATTCTACCCATTCCCCCTCCTTCGTAAAGGCTGCAGCATTATGGAAGGGTGAGCACACTCACATACATCATAGCATTGGTGTGAGCTGAGGCTGAGCTCAACAAATTGTTTCTGTCCCATCCCCCTGAGGTAGTAACTTAATAATTATTACCTTGTCTTTATACCTTTTGGGAAAGCACCCCGAAACCTGTCAGGCTGACTTGGACTTTGTGCAGCTGGTAGTCATTCACCCATCTCTGGCATTTGGCCATTTTGGAGTGATAAAATGTAAGCCGTGCACAAAACTGACGACCCAAAACAGCTCACGTCAGATTTGGTTTGCTGCTGTAACCTCCTCAACGTCTGTAGAGTACCAGCATTGTTTCCTCTGCATTTGAGAGTAGGAGACCACCAAGGAATGAAGGCTGAATACTGAAACATTTAGTATTCCCAGTGCTGTTTGCAACGAAATCCACCAGCCAAGAGCTGTTTGGTAGCTTGTGTTCTAGGAAGGCAGTGTTCTAGGTCTTCCTTTTTTATGTGCCAGTGCTGAACAGTTCAAAAAGGACAGGGATAAAAAAATTGCCCTGTTCAGTCTAAGCAAAATGATAAATCTGCTCTCTTGAAATACAATTCTGCTTTATCTGGTTTTACTTTTGGTAGAAGGGGAGCTACACAGTTTTTTCTATTGCCACCTGTTGCTGGCAATGCAGATCCTGCTTGTAAGCCACTGAAAGTTCCCATAACCAATAATTAGTTTCAATCTGGCTAATCAGAAACTCCGCTCTCAACAATATGGAAAGTAATTATAAATAAAGGTCCCATGTTAATAAAACCCTTTCCACATCCTTTAGCATTTCTAGCTGATCAAGTGTATTGTGCTTCTTACTCCTCTGTGTAGAAGGTGCTTGCATCACCTTTGGGATGCTGAAGAGGGATGTTGTGCAGGTGCTGCCCTAATGCCTTGGCTCCTTCCAGGGTTTTTTATTCAGATCTCTTTCCAAGCCTGGCAGGACAGGTGAGCCCCTGTGGAAGCAGAATTGCAAGTGCTCTCTTTGTTGTCTGAGTGATGCATAACCCTCTGCCTTCAGCACTGAAAGCCTTTGCTGTTCTTCACTTTCTTAGGGTGGTAGCTTCCTTCCTATTAGCAGGTGCTTAAGGAAACATCTGGGGTCACCTGTCTGTGGCCTGTTGTTTTCAGACGTCTTTTTTTTTTTTTTAAACTTCAGATGTGGGTGTATGTTTGCAAAAGGGAGATCAAGCGTCTATATTTGGGTGCTTGGTAGAAGGCAAGTGTCCTCGAGGTACCTTTACAAAGGCTAAGGAGCTAAGGCCTCTGGAAGACCATTCAGGGCATCGAAATTGTCTCTGCTTAATCATCCTCTGGAGAAGCGTCTCTCATTCCACAGCCTATATAGGGAACCCACAGAGACCAGGCTGAATTACCACAGCTGAAATTAGATGCTGCAGGAGGTGGCATGAATACCCCTGCAGTTTCAGCTACTACTCACCCAATAAAATGCTTCCAGTTTTGCCATTAATATAGCAACTCAGCTTGCCTAAGCAAAAAAATAGCCGTCTTTGTGGAAAATTGTGTATTAAATATCAGTATTTATTGCACCAAACAGCTCTTCTAAATCCTCACCCTGGGAAGCTGTTGACACACGTTCGAGTCACTCTACCACCTTCTCCCAGTAAATGCATGTGCAATTGTATTTGTGTATACTACCTGCATGTTGCTGTGGAAGTTTTGGCATGCTGATATATACCTGTATGCCAACCATCACAGCCTGTGACTTCATGGCCGTATATGGAAGTTCACCTGTGACAGTATCCAGAGTTCCCCTTTGCATCTGGTTGAGGTCCAAACGAGGCAGCTTAGAAGAGGACAAGTAGAGCTTCTACTTGCCCAAGGAGAGCGGCAGTCTCTGGCAGTGAACATTGTGGCCTCCTGTTTGAAACCTGGCTCACTTCAACCTGAATGCTATGAAGGATGTTTCTTCCTGCCATGCCCTCTCCAGAACAAGATGTTCTCTGTGCAGTGGTATGCTCTGAGAGGCCAGATCTGGCTACTCCCTTCCAGTACTGCAGGTAGAAAAAGATGGCTTGAACATAAAGGAAGCCACAAAAATTGTTTGGAGGCTGGCCAGAGGCAGGTGGGAACCGGCTGAGGAGATGGAACTCTGTTTGGTCTGGTGCCATGGCTATGTAGATTCAGTGTCTAAAATCCTTTGTGAGGAGAGTGTGACACACAGGAAATCATTGGCTGCAGTTAACTGTGGGGGTTCCTGAAGGCCAGGCATAGGAAAGCTTGAAAGCACACATTTCAGCATAATTAATTAGAGGCTTTTCTGAAATTAAGATAAAACTTGATAAGCAAAGTCCATACACTTGGATTTCATGTTGCACTCTAACCCCTGGAGTAGGCCTTTATCCTACCTTTACTTCAGAGTGTTAGGTAGTAATACCACCACCTGCACTTTGCTTTGACTATGGTGACTGTTCTTTCTTACAGTGTGGGTTGAAGCCATGTTTTAGAAAAGTTTCCATCCTGTTATTTGGTCAGTAGGTTGAAAAGGTGTGTGTGCAAGGTGGTAAGAAACATGATGAAAGTGATAAAATGAATACTGAGAAGGTAGTTTAGGGTCTTCTTTTTATTCATCTACCTACTAAAGGATAAAAGAGTATTTGATGAGACCGAAGAGTGGTACATTGAAGGCAGACAGGTATTTTCTTTGTGTGGAGTATATTGCCATTCATGAACAGTATCAGCATGCATAAATATATTGAGATCCTGAAAAAGATCAGCCATGTAATAGCATCCAACACCAACTGCAGTCACTGCAGTATCAGTGATAAATACATAAAATTCAAGACTATTGAATAGGTTTCAAATTAATTCTACTTAAAGAGAATTGAAAGAAAAATCTAGGGCTGGCTCTGCTACAGCTGTCTACCCCAGCATCCCTGGTGCTGTCCCCCAAATGTCTAGTTAGCACAGCCTAACACTCTGAACTATTTGGTCTGCCAGTTTTATTGAGTATAATAGTCACCATGCTCCTGTGATGGCCTGTGATCATCAGTTTATCTGTAGTGAATACAGCAACAGTCTACTGGGAGATAGCTGGTGTTCTGACATTTAATTGAATGCTTTATGAATGCTTCAAGTGTATATTAGGTATTTCTTCTACAAGTGAACCCATATTGTGCCCTACTTAGAGGCACTTGGGTTGGCTCCTAGTGGAAAGGTTCAGACCTTGATCAGTCCTGTACAACTCCTGTCTAAACTAGCCCGATGACAGGACTGTTGAGCTGAATTACACTATTCTCAGAGAGTCTGAAACAGCTTCTTCTGCTTTATGAGACATATAAATGCTTTACAAGACATAGAGGTTCCCAACAGATGCTGGTGCACACCTGCTCTGTGCAGGCAGCTCCTGGCCAACTCCCAGCTGACTTTCCTTAGAGGCAAGTTGGTCCTACGAACTGTGTGCCCATATCTGTGCAATTTTGTGCCCAATAATAAGCCTTTCACTTCTGCAATCCTGAGAAGATTTAGTGAGCCCATGACCTCTGCACCATGCTCTGTTGTGCAACACAGGCACCCCAAAAACTGCCTGCTGGCAGCTCAGATCCAGGACTGAGCCCTTGAAGAATGTCTGCAGATGTTCATCAGTTCTCTTTACTGGTACGGGGATGTAATTTCTTGTGTTGTGGGACCAGATAGGGCAGGAGAGATATGGACACTCTGACCTACAAATGCATCATCTCTTCATTGTGGAAAGTGAGATTCTGCTCTTTACCAGCTTCCCTTTCTCACTGGCTAGTGTGAGCTCTGAGAGGATACTATTACAGGTAAACACACTGCACTTGCCAGTTGTTGAACTCCTGAGATGAAATGTTTGCTGGCATTGTCCAGGATTTCATCTGTTGGCATTTTAACACGCATGTGTGTGATCATCCAGTTGCTACAATTACACTGTGGGAATCCTGTTTCTAAAAATACACCAATCTCTGCTGTTCTCCAATACTAGCACGAGATAATGTATCATGTTCCCCAGCCACCAGTGACACACAGGATGAAGCTAATCAATACAGCTAGTAATACATAAAGACAACAACAATTGTGATTACAATTGATTTCCCTTGCACTTACAAACATCATCTTCTCGTCTTCATTATCACAGCTTCGGCTGTACAATGCATTAAAACAATCACGTGCTTCCTTTTGCTAAGAAGAATCCTGTTATTTTGCCTGAGAGCATTTTTGGAATAGCTCAAATTGCTTTGGTTTATTATGGGAACCTTAAACCAGTTCACACCCCAGCTCAGTTGGTATTTATTAGTGTACTTGGACTGAAATCGAGAGCAATCTACCTGTCTGCATCATTCAGTTTGTGATTGTTGTATTTTGTCTAGGGAAACGTGCATGCACATCATCTTTTGAATTCACTGTGCAGCAAACAACTCCCTGCTAAGAAACCTGATCTTCCATGTTCCAGCTTCTCTTCTGCATTATTTAAATTGCAGTTGAAAGCACTGTGAGTCAGTGGAGGCTGCAGAAAAATGACAGAATGCCATTCAATTTTGACTATTTAAAAAAATCATATTTTGGAAGGATTTTGTGTTACAAATAGCCCCTCTGATCCCAGAGGAGCTAGCTACTCAGTGTATAGCACTACTCAACCTTACTGTCGTATATTCTGGCCCAAAATAACATGTCTGCCTGGTGAGTAAAGGAGGGGGCTTGGGAGCCTGAATTTCTATGTTGTAGCCAAGTCACAGTGATGAGACATTAAGTGTGTGCAAATCAGTATATTCCAAATTGCAGCGCTGATTACTGGGAAACTGTTATTACATCTCTCTTCTTCCCTCTCCCTGCCCGAGGAATAGCAGCAGTAATACTAGAAAAGGGAAGGAGCATTCATGAATTAACACAAATTGTAAAGCTTGTCAGTGCTTTGAAGTTCTTCAGTGAGTAGCGCTAAATAAAGTTGGTCTTGATTGGTGTCTGCAGAGAGAGAATTCTCCTGGCTGTGAGGTTTCCAGCAATGGGTCTTTCTCATGAAGAGAGTTGCCCACCCCTGAGGAAGAGGGGAATGGGTGTGGAAGCCGTGTTCTGCATCCACACAATAATCCAGAGCTGCTCCCAGCTTTGCCCCTCAGAGTATGTTTTGTAGCCACTGTAGCTCGTTGTATCTCTCTTCCAAAGATGCTGTGTAAAAGGAACCCCACTATCCTCACTGAGGCTTTTATACTTTTAAATTAAAATACTGCATTTTTCCCTGGAGACTGTAGTGAATCTGTTGCTTTCCCAAGAATATTTATTCTACCTAGAGCCATATTCTGTCCTTAGTTCTGGTCTAGATCTCTTCTAGACAGTGGTTATCTTTGCTATTGAACAGGAAATTTCTTAGAGAGCAGCCAGGAAAGAATCCTCTTTGCCTCTTCGAGCATGTGGAGCTGGAGCTGCTACTGTAGCTTGTCATACATCACGATACTGTCATCACTGGCTTTTTTTCCCATCGCAAGGCATTTTGGAGCCAGGCAAAGGCAAGGGCCACTGAGCACTCTCAGAAACCTCCAGCATCTTCATCAGCACTTGGTGACAGGCTGCTCCACGGAACAGAACTCTGCTGCTTTGCTTGGTTGAAGCAACACGTGCCCGTGGCCTCTAGGCATGAAGGGAGCATGGCTGTTTGCTGTTAGTTTCTGATTGCCTAGTACTGAAACCCTCTTCTTTGCTGCTGGGATTTATTGTTCAGCTTCAGTAAAGTTTTTCTAATTAACAAGGCTTTTGTTCCTACCTTTCAGAGTTGCAAGGAAGCCCTGTTCTGAAAACCATGTAGCTCTGTTTCACTGACTCTTCTCCCTCAGACCTGCAAGTCTTGCAGGTCTCCTTCTGCCTGCTGGGAGGAGAGCTGCTGAAAGGCACCTCCTTCTCAAGGTCTTTCACAGAATGACACACCTCCACGGTGGCATCACAGCCCTGGTCTAGCAAGGCACCAGTGTGGAAACTGAAGCCTCAAATCCTGAACAGAATGAGGATGTGTAACTTTCGGAGAGTGATGGAGCCGACGTGATGTTTCAGAGCCAGCTGCTATTCTTTGAAGAGTGGTGAAAGTCATGATTTAAAAATAACATCCAGTGCAGTGCTATAGGAAAGAGTCATATTCATGGTCTTCCAGTGAGTAAATCTCTCAGACACGAATTGGCTTGACTTCAAGCTCAGAAACACAACACTAAAATAAAGCCCAGCTGCGAGGTGGCTGTAGTACTGATCTGAACCAGAGAGAGCTTACCACAGCAGGTGTTCTCAGTGGGGTGAGACACCCCCTCCCTTCCTTTCCCCCAAAACTCATGTTTGTGGTTTACTCAGTATTACATGTCAAACGAGAGATTTTCAAGGGTCTCTATGGTGGTGAAATTTGATGTACATATTCCCCCTCCTTTTGAAAATCCTCTCGGGCACTTAAGTGGCTGCTGTTGTTCTGCTGTCTGGTAGGGACTAGATGCTGCCTTCATATCATTCACAGCCATTTCTGGTTTGCATCTGATGCTGTGTTTTAGCTCAGAATCTCTCAGTGTCTTTAATGTACTCCCTTTTAGGGACATGCATAGTAAACAAAGGGCCAATTCCGGGCTGACTTTGAGCAGGAATGGCCACAGATCCATGCTTATAGTTTAAAACTAGGATGAACTGTGTGGGGAGTATGTGATTCATTGTTATTTTATTGTGGGAAAAAAAACAGAGAACTAGCTGTATTTGAACCCTATTCATCTGCTGCTTCAGTCCTGTGTGGATTTTGAGGTTTCCCTCAGAAACCTCACTCATTTTTTACAGCCACAGTTGGATGTAGGGCATAATCCTTTCCCATTTGGGTCATGCAGATTTTTTCCAACAGCTTTAACTGAAAGAAGCTGAGACCTTAAAGTTTCCTCTTGCACTTAGTCGGGTCAGCGTGAACTTTAGTTCAGATCATGCCAACAGGTGAAACACTGGATCTTGTAATAACATGTCTCTGGAGCTGATCTGGTGGTTTTACTCACCATGTAACCCTCACCCATGCATCCAGCCCCACCAGAGTGAACTGAAGCGTGTGTGTGAGTTACACTGCTGATGAGCTGGTTTATCCTATGCAGAACTGATCATCCTTGAGCAGTTAATGGCCTGGTCATAAGATCTGAGTCGTGCCTGTTAACTCCTGAGGTTTACACTGCCCAGTGATGTCAGCAGGAGTCTTGCATGAACAAGCAAATTATTCTTTCCTCTAATGAAGTTATTTGACTGTTCTGTATAGTGCATTTAAACTGTAAAGGAGTTTTACACATGCTGCTACAGAAGCTGCACATCTCATTCTAAAGTTTCTCACTACAGCTTCATGAGGAAAAGAATTAGCTACACCTGAAAAGCAGAAGATAAAAGAACCCAGAAGTCAAGAGCACATGTAATGAACATTAAAAATTCAGATAAAAGACAAAACAACCTAGTGAAGATTTCATGTTTTATTCTTATTAAAAGTTCATTATGAAATTGGCACAACACAAAAAAAAAAAAAGATCCGTAGTGAATGACACATATCACTGCTATTGGCTGGTTGTTTCATGCACACCCTCACCTTTTACAACTGGAAGGTAACAAATGTAAGATATTTCATTGGCTAACTGCAAAACCAGTGTTACTGCAGCAGAGAGAGGCTGTGCTTTCTGTTGAGTCTATCTAGTGGATAATGCAGACAGACACACTCCTCTATTCATACTTAAAAACTCAGTTTTAGAGTATGCCACAGCTGAAAATAACTGGAGAGTTAGAAATACTCCTTTTCTTATGGGCCTATTTCCATGAAAGTCAAAGGGATTTTTGCCATGGATTTTAAAAAGCAGCAGGATATAGCTATTCATTGACAGACAGATGGAGAGGCCTAGCAACAGAAGCTAGGGAGGACCTGTGGCAAAGTATGAGTTGATTATTTTGATCTTGCACATGCTGCTGAATCTCCTTGTTGTAGTCACTGTATATGTTCATAACCGCAGTGATTGCTGGGAGGAGCTGGGAGGGTGTATCAAAGCCAGATAAAGCGTCTGCAGCTCATTTTTTTTCCCCATTTCCCCATTCCCCATCCAGGGTTAGCCTTGGGTCTAACCCCAAACTACCATTCATTGCAAAGTGACTTTTACCTGTACGCTTTCTGATCCGCATGAGAAAATTGGAATACCTGTGATTACAAAAAATCTCACCAGGTCACTGACTGTTCGTAGGCTTATGTAGCTTTTCTTCCTAACTGCTGTGCTTATCACAGTGAGCATTTAGGGCTTCTCTCAGCCTGACTCTTGTTCCTTATACTATCATATCAATTCCAGGTGTGCTGTGAGGTTGTTAGAACTGCCACTGACTGGCTCAGCAGAATTGCGGTTCTGCAGTTTTCCGCATGGAAAGGTCACTGTAAGCAGCTTGAATGCAGAAAGCAGTGTTGTACATCTCTGCAGGGAGCGCTTCTCATGGATGTGAGATAAGATGAGCCTCCCATCAGACATACTGCTTGAATGTCTGTGGGGAAAAAAACACCTTATTGGCATGGCTACTCCTAAATTCTCCTATTATTTATTTGGGAGTCAGTTTTAAAGAAGTTAAGGAATATGAACCCATTCATGCTTTCCAAAATTGTAAGCAACGCTTGGGTGTTTCTGGTGTTGTGGTATGGAGTTGCAGAAGGTGACTGCGAACAACGCGGCAAATGCCCATCACTGGGAAACTGTCAGCAGCTCCACAAGCTGTGCTCTTGGCTAGCTCTGTGATGCCCACTACCTCCCTCTGAGCTCATGCTCCATCAGGACTACAGCATGTCATGCTGCCCCAACCCTACTGCCAAGCTTGAGAGCACTGTGGCTCCTCTGCTCTTGTTCCCTCCACCATGAATCCTTTTAAATCCCCAAAGATAAAAATCTCAGGGCTGCTCCCTTACATTAAAATTGCAGGGCTTTGGTCTGAGCCTCACAGCAAGAGAGTGACGGGTGGAAAGCTGGCACAGCACAACGGTGAATCAGGCGCTCTCTTTGGTTTTCAGGATGTTTACTCCAACAGCCCTTGAGAAAGATGCGATGCCTCAAGCAGGTGTCACATTCAACCGGTTTAGCAATATTATGCCTATTTCTTCTCAAGCTTGTCAAGAAGGGGAGGGAGAATATATCTGTTAGTGCAAGTTCACACAGACAACATATGAATATTTAGTACAAAATGTTCTTTCAAGGTGGGGCAAACCTTTCTAATTGTGACACAAAAATAAGGTATTCTGTAACATTTTTAACAACTTGGCTGTGAAAAAGTGTTGATGTGAAATACATTTAGACACAGACTACCTCACATGATACTAAAGTATTTCAAGGCTCTTTCTGAATAGGCAACAGCTTCTGGTTTTATTTTTTTTTGTGTGTGTTTTGTTTTGTTGTTAAATAAGCTTTATTACAGCCAATTCCAAATATAACAATTTGGTCATGGCTTAGGGTTGTTGGTTTTTTTTTTGCTTTTTGCTCAGTGGAAAAAGTAAAGCTGTGCTAAGTTGAGTGATTCCACTCCACATGAGTTTTACACATTCAAGGCTTCTTTAATTTCAGAATTCATTTCCTCATTCAGAGGAAACCACAGAAATAATCAGCTAATAAATTATAGCATAAGATTTCAAAAGTTGGTTTACACACTCACTTAGTCCTTTCAAGAAACTTACAGTCTACTTGTCCCTACTGAAAAACATTTTGAAAACCTGGCCCAATTTGGAAACTGTCTTATTTCAGCTCTAGTAGGGCTTATATCCAAACCGAAGATCTGAATAATCCCTAAAATGTGGAGACCAAAAAATTCAGGTACAAATTTTGCAGCACAGTCTCCCACATTAAACATTTGGATTTGGCTTAAATTCCAACTGAAGATAAACATGTAAAGCCTCAGTTTTCTCTTATGCTGCATGTGGAAGTGTTCAGCAGCTGCTTCCAAACACAGTCAGCCAACATAAGATAAGCAGGCATGGAACAGCCCTTGGTTACATTGACATCATCCTTCTTTTGTTTGCCATAGCCTGGTACTGCCCAAGAGCAAAAGAAAAGTAAAAAGGCTTTCAACCTGGTGCTAGACAAATAGATCTGGAAGCCTTAACCATGACTTCCTGCCCTTTCCTGAGCTCTCAGCCAAACCACAACCCATGTGAAGTGGGTTCACAGCCCTTCTTGCCTCGAAGCCTGGCTCAGAAACCACAACAGGGCAGAATCAGGTGGTGGGCGCCGCGGTTGGTAGATTTATGCAAAGGCAAAATCAGGATCAGATTCAAAAAAGCATTTTTCCCGAGACAGAAAACTACTGGAGCAGGAACAAATGGGAGTGCCCAGTGAAGCAGGTGGGAACAGAGGCGAGGCAGCAGCACTGGGCCCTTGCTCCTGACAGATGCTGTTGACATGTGAGTGCACCGAGTTTATCTCGGCACCCCTGTTGTGGACAAGGTGCTAGGCTCTCAGGATGCGGGATAGCAGAAGTCTGAGGGCTGTGCTCACCTACCAGAAATCCCAAGCAGCTGAAAATTCAGGGCAGCCTAATGGCTTTTTCTGGGCTACGGAAAAGGCGTGGAGGAGAAATCCCTACTGGTGTGCTGTCAGGGAGATCCCTTTTGGCTTTGTGCTACTGTAGGGTCACGGTGCTACCTTTTCCCTCCAGCCCCCTCCTTCTGGCCCACTGGACTATCAGAACAGCCTCGGACACTGGCACTGAATCAGCAAACCTGGCTTTATGTATCTAGTTGGAGAAAGTGTTAGGCTGGGAGGGTGCTAAGTATCTGTCCAAAGAAAATTAAGCTTCTGCCTGCATCTGCTTCGGAACCATAAAGCATTTCCAAGCTGGAGAAAAATCCAAACACCTCATGTAGAAGCACCTTTCCCTTGGATTTTTATTATCATCATCATCATTTTTAAGGATATATTTTGTACCGAAACACTGTCAGCATTCTTTATACAATGGAAAATGACACAGTCATCATGTATCATGTAAAAGAGTAAAAACAGATCAAGACAGGAACATTCCATATCAAGATTTAATCTGGAGTACAAATAGAATCTGATGTATGACTTAAAAGCCACACACCAGATAAAAAGATCATCTGGAAAATAGCAGGTTCTCTCTTAATTTGGAAAAAGGAGGAAAAGGCAGGGAATGTCAATGTTAAGGCTAAAAATTCCGTGTTTTAACTTCTATTTTGTAGGTGGCAGTCTGATTCTTAACTCGTATGCAGCAGCAGCAACACCCCCTGGCTTTACAAGGAGATTTGTACTTGCATGAAATAAGAATCAGGCTTCTATGCTCAGAGAACCTCAGCAGGCTTTGGACTAGAGCCACAGCTGGAATTTCAGCTTGCAGTCTAAGGCTTCTTAACTGCAGGCAAAATTAGCGCAAAATGAGGCTTTGCAACCCTTACCTTTGGCTATTCCAGTTCTGGTTGCTTTAAACCACAGCTTCATTGCAGGTTTAACATAGTTCTGTTTGTGAGATTCTTACCTCTCTCTCTTTTTTTTTTTTTTTAATACTGTGCTACAAAGGGTATTTTTGTATTTGGTGTCTTAGAAAGTCCCTATATTACATGTATTCAAAATTGCCTAAATATATGTTTATATCATAACTACTCAGAAAGACCTGCTACAGCCTATCGTGAACAGCCAAGGAAAAAAGTGTATTTAGTTCTAACGTCAAGAAAAGTGGCTGTGTTCATTTATAGTGTAGCACAATGACTGTGTTTATACAGATATACCTACTATTTAAAAAGCTACTTGAAAAGTTATTATTCATGTGCAGTAGCTGATTTTCAAGCATTAATAACTTGGCTGTCTAGACAAGTTTTAATTGTCATATCAAAGGCCGAATATGTTCTCAAACAAGTGAAAAACATCTCCCATCTCCCCTGGAAAGAGGCTGGTTCTCCTTCTGAACTGAGAGACTGCCAAATTTAACTTTTTCTCAGGTTATAAAAGCACAGTGAAACCTACAAATTTGCTGGTTTAAGTTTTTTAAATGGATCGACTTTGAACTCAAACCTATCCTGTGCAGCAAAGTTAGTAAGCCCTGAAAAACAGTTTCTAGTGAATATGCAAAGAGTTACCCCCACCAACTACCATGCCCACTTCTTCCCAGGGCCTAGAGGGCTCCATTAAAATTTAACTAAATGTTAGAGAGGAAACAGGATTTTTCGAAAGTTTACCGAAAGAACCTAAGACACTTTGTACATTCAAAATGTTTACACTTTGCTGTTCTTAAACCATCAGTAAGATTGTTCGTTTTTGCTAACAATACATACAATGAGTATAAATAAATAAACTACAGATAAGCTTTAAAAATTGTATTAACAATACATTGTGCAAAAACTGGTAACGATCTACATTCTATGCAAATACCCTGACTAAAATATACAGGCTGTGTCCTCACACCCTCATTCAGTTTTTGCACAGACCGTGGGCCAAATCGGCGGCTGGGAGCAAGCAGCAAAATTCCACTGCAAGCCACGGAGGCAACGCTGATTTACACCAGCAGAAGAGCCAGCCCCCAGGCATGTGCAAAAATCCCATAGAAATCAGTGGGAATTGTGCTTGACTAAGGACTAGACAGTTTGATTGTACCCCGGTAAAGTGAGTGGGAGTTTTGCCATTGATTTCCATGGAACCAGGCTCAGGCCCCAGGTAAGGACATCAGCACGTGGCCCTATGTTGTGCTACACTACTCCACTTCAGTGCAGAAACAAAATTTGCAAAAGAAAAACTTTTTGTTGTTGTTGTCGTCACTGCTGTTCAGTAACTGGTTTAGAGCGCTGTGTTTCAGAAATTACCTTTTTGTTAGATTTGAAACAAGACTGCAAGTCTTTCTGAATCCATTCCAATTTGATTATTATCCAGCACATGTGGGCTATTTTGATCCAAGAAAAACGGCTCGATGTCTATTAACCAACAATGTTCTTCATTAGGATAAACAACAGCCTGGTTCATCAGCACAGGAGTGAAGAACTGCATGTGGAAAAGGAACGGGGCAGCCCTCCTACCATAGCTGTGTCCAGAGCTGGCTGTCGCTTCTCCAAACGGACGATGGCACCTGAGCCGGTTTGGAATCTGCAGTCCTAACGAGCTCAGCCCAGTTTTGTAAGCTGAAGATCTCCATTTATCTTTATCGTGTCAATTGCTGACAGTGTTTCAATACGGTGGTAAAAATCAAAGAGCTGATGTCCATCCACAAATATTCTAAAACGGGGATGCTCGCAAAGTATCTCAACCTGTGAAAAATAAAATGATGAAGCATCTTGTTCACAGTGTAACTGAGCACAGAACTCAAAAAGCACTCAATTAGCCTTTAAGTAGTGTTGGTGTGGTTATTTATATGCCAGGTAACAGTCAGTGCTGAGACCAGTTTGCCGCTGTGACGCCAGTCATGATGGATCTGCTCTTACTTCCCAGGGAGATTAATCCAATCTCACATTGTCGTGGCAGGAAGGACTCTGGAACCCAGTCCCACTAGTATCAGAGAGGTTTTGCCTCTTGGAACAATGCCAGAAACATACTCAAACTGCTAATTACAGGATGAAGAAATTGTATCTCCAACCCAAATCTTGCTTTCCTTTGCTACAGAACTTTTTTTGCTGCAGAACGAGGGGGCAGTTCCCTCTGCAATGCTTAGCACAGTTCCGTTAATTTACTGGGAGAGAATGCAAGAGGAGGGAGGGGTTTGCCCTCCACTCCCACACATACTCAGAGCTGCTGCAAAACTAAAAACCCTTCACTACTCTGTCTGCAGACAGCCCGGGACTCCCTGGTGGACTAGACTCCATACTAGGGCTGCAGCAAGGGAAATGTGGTGCAGGATGGCTTGAATGCAGCTCAACAGTTTGCACGAGGCACAGACAGGATGGGGGAGGGACACTGTTCACCCCTTCTCCTAGAGCCCTGCTGAAATGCTCTGGAAAAGCAACAAAGCCTGGAGCTGAACAGGCTTGGACAGGTTGGGAGATTCCTGATGTTAGGGGTGGCTTGAGAGGGTTCCCTGTAGTTAAGCTTCGCTAGAGCTGCCCCAGCAGGAAGCTGGGATATGAGGGCACAGAATGTGCGCTTCTTGTACAGACCCTTGGAGACCTCCAGGTCTGGACATGTCCAGAGGAAAATCTGCAGGAAAGCCACATGTAAACCCTGGGTCATTCCAAGGGGCTGGATGTCCAGAGTGAAATGCCGCTTCCAGGCACTTGACTCTGCTGCTACTACAGTATTATAAAAATGGAAATGGGACAAGTGACAAATGGACTGAGCCAAAGCCCGACTGACTTAGGACATGTTGCACTGGGAGAAGCGGCAGCAGACACTCCAGGATTGCTTAAGCTCTTGGGGACCTGGCAGTGCACCACATAACAGGGACAGGCCCATGCTGCCACGTAGCTCCTGTGTCACTGCAGCAGGTGCATCCAGCCTCAGGCCTTGTTATGTAAAAGCTATGGTTAGCCTCAATGCTGCTTACCATCCATTTTTTCAGATCACCCTGGGCCACGCCAGAACGATAATTAGACTGGATCACAAGTAATTGGCAAGGACACTTAATAGCCTATTCACTGAGAGGGAGACTATCAAGGTACAAAGTCAACTGGGAGCCTAAATTCCATTGGTGAGTTTGAGGAAAAAAGGAGAAAGAGGAAAGAAAGTAAGAAAAGAACAATTCCCCTTCTACAGTATCTCATGCCAAAGGTGCAATATCGCCGTCCTTTAATGTCAGCTGTCATTAGTTGGACACGCAGAAACACACTCCGCGTAATTTGTCTGTCTTGTCTAAGGGCCCAGCCACCACCGACTGCAGCAGGCAGTACAACCCTCTCCACCAGAGCACGACCAAGCCTCCAATCCCTTTCAAGTGCACTTCTCACAGGCACCAAAGGGTGTTGCTGGTACTGATGGGAGAGTTTGCAGAAGCAAGTAGAGCGCAACCAATTCACAGCAAACCCAGTCATAAGCACCCTCCCAAAGCCCAAGCATCTGGGGAGACGGTGAGCTTTTGGGGTTGGGGGAGATTATCTTGGGGGCAAGAAGGATTAAGAGAGTTTGGCAGCTGGTCAGAGCACTGGCATTTAGCAGAGGGGCTACTGAGGTTTCATAAGAGGGGCAGGGAGGAGGAGGAGGAAGGTTTTTCTGGGTCAGCCACATGGAGAAGGCATGCAGCCTTTTCTCCTCAACGTTGTGAAGCCACTGAGAGAGAAGCGGCCCTCTGCAGCTGCATACTTTGTTAGTCCTGATTTGCAAAGACATCTTCACATAACCATAAACACTACAGATGGGAATCTGCTTCTAGGTCAATCCAGTCCATCCCTTGCACTGCAGCATTGCCATGGACATCATTTTCAAGTGACTACAGATTTAAATTTGTCAGGAGATTTAATCCCAGGGTTCAGAAAAGAATACCACTATTGCTTAGCTGTTTAATCTGCTAACACAAAGGGCTACAGTCAACCTCAGCCTACCATCCCTGGAGACAAAGGATGAACAAGATCCTTATTAGCCACACTAAATTGCAAACACTATGTCCATTAAAAAACCCATCAAAACATACAGCAGTCCCACAGAGTATTTACATTCTCCAGTAATAACTCATAATGCAGTAATAATAGAGAGGTACTTTTTAATTTATAGCTATAAAACTAAGCTCAGGAAGTGCACTTCATCACACTATCACAACCTCCGACTTGTCATAGCACTCCGGTGAGGTGTTCACAGCCAGCCCCATCCGAACTGCCTGCAGCTGCACGCAGCAGCGGGATCTCCACACAACTACTGATCAATACAAACAACCCAGCAATCGGTGTCTCAACAGGAGAACCATGAGCTACACCGTGATTTCACAAGAGGCAAGTCAGGTTCTGCTGAAACTCTGATCATATTACGCTTCATCAGATAAAGTGCATGCCACCGTCATCCTGGTACTCACCCTAAAAGGCTGGTCCGGTATAAATGGAAAGTAAGGAATAGATGATTGCTCTTCCCCCCATTCTCCGGCTACACAAGAGTTTCTGACAAACTGTCTGTCTGTAAACACAGCTTTCAGTTCAATAGCTACATCTGCAGGAGGATCTTCTGACTCCCCGCAAGTTAGACTGATGCCAAAGCTGCAACACAAACAGAGCGGTTCTCACTTAGACAAACCAAGCAAATATGTCTCAAAAGCCGCTGGTCTCATTTCTCAGCTTATTAAAGCCATTGACTGTATAGTGGCATGGGCGGGGCGGGGGGGGGCCCTGTGACAGCTCAGTTCATTCAGGGAATGCTCCAAAAACTCAGCAGGGACAAGAACATGGTCATAGCATATATATATGTGTGCATGTGTCTTGTGCATATATGTGAGATATATAGATATATATATATATATGCTTTATATGCTCCTTTACTCCCAAGTGAAATGTTGGGAAACAGGATCCCTTAAAGAAATGCCCCCTCTATGGGTCAAAGGAGAAATCAGCACACTATATTTAAAATTATAAAAATAATCCCTCTCCAGAAAGGAGGGATCCGTGTGTACGTATGTTTGTGTGTGTGTGTGTGTGTGTGTGGCCTCCACCCCTCGCCCTCTCCCCGGGCCCAGCGCCCCTGGAGCGGGCAGCCCTGCCCGGCTGTTACCTCTCGGGGTTGAGGTCCACTATGCCCATAACTAAGATCTTCTTTCCCGGCCTCATTCCTCCTTTGATGTGCCCACAGAAGGGGACGAT